>JBAMCF010000939.1:0-13440 GCA_037075285.1 Drosophila lutescens | reverse complement strand
TCAAATGGTTTGAGATTTGAAAATATATAAGTGTTTTCAAAGAGTCTATACCAACCGAAATATGATTACTTGAAAAAGCTATTAAAACCGATTAAGGGTATGGGATATCATACATTCTCTCAGAACGAAACTGTTTTACCACCCACCGAAGCAAAAAATAATTCAATCATGATTTTCGATGAGAAACAGGATAATATTCGATCATATTTCTGTATGGGTCGTCACAAAAATATTGATTCTTTTTATTTGTGTCAAACATATACACGGATACCAAAACATCTTATACGGGACAATGCAAATGTAATTATTATGTTTAAACAGGATGATTTAAAAATGCGACACATATTTCGGGATCATATCATGCCTGACATGAATTATGAGACATTTACGAAAATTTGTCAAAAATGTTGGGAGGATAAATATGGATTTTTATTTATAAGTAAGGATGATAATATTGATAAGGGACGATATAGAAAAGGATTTGATCAATTTATTGTTCTTTAATTTTAATATAAGTTTGGGGCGGGGTTGTATGACACCCAGTTGAACAACAGATTTCAAAATGGATAGATCATTGACTCTATCAGTGAATGGAAATAGTTCCGTTATAAACACAGTTTATTTTCCACCAATTGAATTAATCGGGGAATATGAGTGTGCGCTAGTTGAGTTTAACATGTACAACTCAATTCCCAACGTGGATGTAAATAACAACCTCTTTCATATTGGTGATAAAGTTATTATTATTCCCACCGGCTCCTATGAACTCATCGATATTTCTCAATTTGTTTACAACAAGTTAAAGGATTATAATCTGGAAAATACAGTGAAAATTGTAAACAATAACAATACACTTCAAGTGGAAATAATTAGCAGTAAAGAAGATATATACTTTAATAAGGAGAGGTCAATAGGTCAATTGTTTGGTTTCAAGCAAAGAGTGTTGAAGGCAAACCAAAATCACTTGTCCGATAATGCTGTCAACATTTTAAAAACAAGACAGAACGCTATAGTCGGGTGCCCCGACAATCAGATACCCGTTACTCAGGTAAAGGGAGATACGCATCAAGTTAGCAGAACAACTTTGGAAATTGCAATTTTTTTCTTAATGGCAATTTGCCGTTATTTATCCGTAAATTATTCGTGAAACAATTAATTTTGCCGCTCAACTATTTTAAAAGTTATTAGATGTTCTGCTAACTTGATATCAAGTTAGCAGAACAACTCCTTAAATGTTAACTTTTCCAAAATGTTTTTAAATGGGATTTTGCCGTTATTTATCCGTAAATTATTCGTGAAAGAAAAAATTTTGCCGCTCTTGTTTTAACATTTATTTTTTAAAAAAACATAGTTGTTCTGCTAAGTTGATATCAAGTTAGCAGTACAACTTTTTAAATGTTAACTTTTCCAAAATGTTTTTTACTGGGATTTGGCCGCTATTTATCCGTAAATTATTCGTGAAAGAAAAAATTTAGTTGCTCTTGTTTTAACATTTATTTTTTAAAAAAACATATTTGCTCTGGAGGGAGAAATATAAATTGAGTATAAATAGCGTCTATCATTAGAACTGCAATGCGTTAAACTTAAGTTTCATAACCATTTTTGTGTACAGAAATGAAGCCCAAATCAACATATTCCTTCCAATACACAACTTTTGACTTTATATCTATTACATACTTTCCACAAATGCAATGTACATACATATGTACCCTTTTAAGCTAAGAATAAGGAATATACAAAGTTATTCAAACTGCTACAGAAATTGCAGATGCACTTAATAAACCCACCCTTTTTAAGGGCTGAGATCTTTTGAGTGTTAAGTTGCATTTAATGCAAGCATTTAATGATTTAATTTTAATGTGTGCATCAACAACTTTCCATGAATTCACAAAACTCATGGTATGTGTTATAAGTGATATTCCTCGTGATATTCCAACAAAATCAACGATCTCAATTCAAAATATGTTTAGGTAAGTATATATTTAGTATTTTATTTGATGTGACAATTTGCTTTAAACGGTTGGGTCAAAATCTTGGAACAATGTGGCAACGCCAAGCGTTAGGTCAAATTGTTGGAACAATGTGATCTACGTTACATGAAACAAATTTGTATGCAATCCAAAAAAATTTTGGACTGCTCGTTCAAAATATGTTTTTACCTAAAATCCGATGTCTAGTTATTAATGTATCCTAACACGACGTCTAAATTATAACTAATCCTAATCATTTTTTGAATAATTTTTATTTCCACATTTTCCTCCTTTAATTCCTTATAAACTGAATTTTGAGCATACTTTATGTAGTCATTTATTTCCTGCTGCTCCGTATTAATAAATTTAGTAATTTTATTAAATCTATCTATTAAATTGTTGTTTACCATAACTTGATCATTAGACATCTTAAAAGATGCTTCTTCCTTAACCCTAATAACCTGTAGCTCTCTTTCTATGTTTTTTTGATCTTCCGCGTCCATGTTACCTGTTACCGTTTTCACCATACTACCTAATCCATTAATCAATCCTCTCCTGTTTCTTTTCAAAGGCATTACTATTCTTATCCTATCTATAACTTCCCCTATTTTATTGTCTAACATCCTCAGGGTTTGTTTGGTTTCCATATTCGCTTCCCGTTTTAATAACGCTACTGAATCGTTGAATTGTTGAATTGTCGCTGAGATTTCCGTCAAATCGATGATCTGGGTTATTTGATGGTATGAATTAATTACTCTCGCTTCACCCAAATCTATCTTGGTGACGAGTTGTCCATTTTTAAAGGTTTGAGTCATGATTGACTGAGTTATTACCCTCAGCGTCCTGTAAATATTAGTTCACAACAAATTAATCATTAGTCTTTGTTAGTTTCCTAATTTTGGATTTGTGTATTTTTTGTTGTCTTTCGGTGATTAATGTTACCCCCTTATCTTCCTGTACTTTATGCTTAGTAAACCTTGGCGTGGTTTTGTCCCTTCTGTTCTCCTTCCTAAATATTGTATCTCCACTTCTAAGTTGCATTGGGTCGCTTCTTCCTTTATTCAGTTTTTCCGTCCGTTTCCTTTTTTCCTCTTCTAGTTTTTCCTTTACTTGGTCATATAATGTGTCTTGAAATTCGTTTAACTTTTTGATATAATCATGTTCATCCCTAAATTCCACTGTTTTATTAAATAAATGCGTCCTTCCCGTGAATAATTCAAATGGCGTCAACTTGGTAGCTGAATGGACGGCATTATTATATGTCAGTAAGGTTTCCGCTAATACTTCCTCATGCTCATGGGTCAATTTATTCTTTTTACGCACATTCAGTATTATCCTATACGTTTCGGTCAGCGTTGAATGAAGACGTTCCACCGTGGAATTACTAGATGACTGCTGAAATGACGTGTAGTGAAGTTCTATACCGTATTGTTTACAAAACTCCTTCACTAACTTGTTAGCAAATTCTGCCCCCTGATCGCATACAATTTTTTTCGGTATGCCGTACAAAGACAAGTATGTTTTTAACGTCCTCGTTATACTTATAGCATCTCTAGCTACAATCGTAAATGCCGACGCGAACTTCGTCAGTTTGTCTATTAATGTCAACATAGTTTTGTTATTTATGAAGTACAAATCGATATGGACTACATCCAATGGGAATTTCGGAATGTCCGGTGTTTGATATTTTATCTTTTGAGGATTCCTATCATATTTAAACATTTGGCAAATGTCACAGGCTTTAACCACTTCCGTCACTATTTCTCTTACCCTAGGGAAATAAACCTTCCTTTTTAAGTGTAATATTGTTTCATCGACTCCCCTATGATTCCCGTCTACATGATCTTGCTGAATTGTCTCCCTTTGTTCTATTACGCTCTTAATTTCTGGTAACACCTCTAATGCTCTCACCATTCTATAATTATTCTTTTCTCCATAATATTTTTTAAAACAATCCCATACTACTTTAAAAACCTCGTCTTCCGCTAAAATCGCGCATGTTTTCCCAGCCTTTAAATATTCCCTCAGTATCTTCACCATCACTTCCTCATTAAAAATTGGTTCTATTATTATTCTT
This sequence comes from Drosophila lutescens, assembly GCA_037075285.1. NCBI lineage: Eukaryota > Metazoa > Arthropoda > Insecta > Diptera > Drosophilidae > Drosophila > Drosophila lutescens. The sequence goes on along the minus strand of JBAMCF010000939.1, from coordinate 9,393 downwards.
CTCCTTTTCCCTTTATAAGGAGTTTCCTTGTGATTTGCTTCCTCCCCACCTATCTTCAATATGAGCTGTGTATTAAAATCATTTAGTGGTTTTTCTGTCACCTCAAAAGTATTCCTCTTTTCTTTCTCTTCCTCTTTGTCTCCTGGTTCGCACTGCAACGTACCTATCTCCGAGCCGATATCTGTAGTAAATACCTCTACGGGTATTCTACTTAGTGCGTCTGCATTAGTATTCAATTTGCCCTTTTTGTATATAATTTCATATTCGTATTCCGCTAATTGTAGCCTCCATCTTACCAATTTGGACGATGGCTCCTTCACGCTATTTAACCAAACTAGCGGCCTATGATCCGTTACTATACTGAATTTCTTTCCAAACAAATATGGCCTAAAATACTTCACTGCCCATATTATCGCCAGCATCTCTTTCTCCGTTGCAGAGTAATTTATTTCCGAAGTATTCAACGTACGACTCGCATACGAAATGGGTTTATCGCTACCTATAGGTCCTTGCGACAAAATCGCCCCCAATGCAAAATTACTTGCATCTGTTGTTAAAATGAACGTTTTCTGCATATCCGGATATTGTAAGATCGGGTCATTACATAATAGTCATTTGCAATGCTCAAAACTGTCCCTATATTCCTGGCTAATCTCTACATTTTTCTTTCCTTTTAACTGATTAGTTAACGGTTTTGTTATTCTTGCAAAGTCCTTAATGAATTTCCTGTAGTAACCCAATAACCCTAAAAAAGATTTAATTTGTTTCCGGGTCGTTGGCATCTGATATTTTTTTATCACCTCGATTTTCTTCTGGTTCGGTTTTATTCCGTCCGACGTCACTATATGTCCCAAAAATTCGATCTCCTTCTTCAAAAATTCTGATTTGTCTTGTTGAACTTTAAAATTTGCTCCCCTTAATTTCTCGAATACTATTTTCAAATCGTTAATGTGTTGTTGCAGAGACGGTGAATATATAATTATATCATCCATATAAACTAAACAGTTTCTTCCCACTGTCTCCCCCAATACTTTGTTCACCACCCTCTGGAACGTCGCTGGGGCGTTAGTTAATCCGAACGGCATTCTCAAAAATTCATAATGCCCTCCTACTGCCGTAAAGGCTGTCTTCTGTACATCTTCCGGTGTCATCTCTATCTGATGATACCCACTTTTTAAATCTAAACTCGAAAAATATCTGGCGTTAGAGTGGGCGTGACAAACTTTATTTAGGTCAATCGATAACACAGTGCAACACGGAAAATGTAACCCCAGTTTGGTTTTCAAAACCGGAAAGTACTCATCATTACGAGTTAAACCACATACGGAGTTCTTTTAGCATAGCTCGCGTTTGGATATTATAGCGATTTAAAGATTTGGTGCAAAAACTGATTTATAAATGCAATATATAATATCTTAAGCCGATTCAAGTTTCAGGCACGCGTCCTCAACATTATTTTAGGTAAAGACATTGAAAGGTACAACAAGTTATTAAATTTGTTTAAAACATTGAATATAAAGCTGTAGACACAAAAATTTATATAAAACATAGCATTTGGTATTAAAATACAATAAATACAATCTGGTATTTTTCCCGACATTTTAAAGCAAATCACACGATAGCTGCATTTTTTCTATAAACGTTGTTCAGCATTTTTATACCCGTTACTCGTAGGGTAAGAGGGTATATTGTATTCGTGCAAAAGTATGTGACAGGTAGAAGGAAGCGTTTCCGACCCTATAACTAGCCGAGTCGATCTAGCCATGTCTGTCTGTCCGTCAGTCTGACTGTCCGGATGAACGCTGAGATCTCAGAAACTACAAAAGCTAGAAGGTTGGGATTAATCACACATATTTTGGGCTTCCTACGCAGCGCAAGTTTGTTTCATCAAAGCGTCATGCCCCCTCATAAGCTCACAACCGCCATAAATGACTTTAAAAAAGCGTGGCGCCGACATCTTGACAGATTTTGTAAAAGTGTAAATGCCATTTTGTTGTGTTTAATAAATCAATTAAAAAGTTGAGAGCAAAAAATGAAACCGCTACTAGATGGCGCTAGTAGCTTTGACGTATGGCGAAGTATGTTTGCCATTTAAGTTTATTGAGATTAAGAAATACAAAGATTATTAATATTATTAATACACGTTTATCGCTCGCTGATTCTCGCCGATCAATCTATTGAGTGTTGCCACCTTGTTCTTTTAAGTCTCCCCCTCCAGTGAATGCGTCACGAATCCTGGTTTGAAAATGTAACTCTATGGTCAGTCTATGGGTATCATCTTCTGCATCCAACTGGCGGTCGTCCTTTACTAAAAATGCTGGTTTGATGCGATCAACTGATACTGCAGTCTCATGCCCTTTGAGTATAATAGTGAACACACGATCGTTTTCGCGTCTGACAATCTCATGAGGACCAGTGTAAGGGGCTTCCAGAGGCTGCTTTACGGCGTCAGTGCGGAGAAATACATGCGTACATTTATCGATCCCTTTCAATAAGAACATCTTCTGCTTGGTATGATGTGCTGTTGATGTCGGTCGCACTTGTTGCATGTGCTCTCGAAAGATGCTCAAAAAAGAGGTGGGGTCAACCGTATCGTCCAAGTCGGTAAAAAACTCATTTGGCAGTCGAATAGGTGTTTCGTATACCATTTCTGAGGCTGAAGATTTTATGTCCTCCTTGAAACAGGTACGAAGTCCAAGCAAAACTGTTGGCAGTAACTCCGGCCACGGAGTACCACTGTTGCAAATCAAAGATGACTTAAAGGATCTGTGCCACCTCTCTATGAGTCCGTTTGACTGAGGATGGTAGGCCGTCGTGTGTATGTGTTTACTTCCAACCAGATTAGCAAGATGTTCGAAAACTGCTGACTCAAATTGTGTTCCTTGGTCCGTAGTTATCGTTTTCGGAGAAGATTTAATGTCCTCCTTGAAACAGGTACGAAGTCCAAGCAAAACTGTTGGCAGTAACTCCGGCCACGGAGTACCACTGTTGCAAATCAAAGATGACTTAAAGGATCTGTGCCACCTCTCTCAGAACGCCTTAGCTATTGTCTCAGCAGTAATATTTGAGAGAGGTGAAGCTTCTGGCCATCGCGTAAATCGCGTATAGTCAGGCAGTACCGATAGTTTTGTTGTAATGGAATAACTACAATGTCGAGGTGAACGTGGTCAAATCTGTCGTTTGGCACGTCGATCTTTTCTGGTGAGAGGTGGTTGAGTTTGTGGATCTTAGAGCGCTGACAAGGTAGACAAAATCTGCACCATTCGAGGACATTTTATGTGGTGATATAAGTGAAAAGAACTCTCGCGCTAGACAGAGACCTTCTTCTGCAAGTCGACCTCGTTGTTTGCACCCAATCCCGGTTTAGTGTGGCGATATTAATAGGTATTTATTCAAAGTTACCGAAAACGATCGTCCCTAACCTAACCATCTGCAGATCCACTAGCATCAAACGACAGGCAGCCCACGCGGCGTTCACGCCTGTGGCTTCTGTTGCTGTACAACATAAATCCCAACAGTATTTGCTGCCGAAGCCGTAGGAGCCACCTGCGGCAATAATCTAAAGGCTGCCAGCATCGGTCACGTTGAAGCCACGCTTTCGCTAACCGCCAGCGGCTGCGCTTCCAAAGACCACCACTCTGCTTTTGGAGGATAATTAGAACTCTTTCTATAAAACGAACTAAATAAACCAGCTTATCGGACCAACAACACACAACCCTAGAATGTAATCCCGATCGAAAACTTATCGCTGCCGACCGCTGGTCTATCTTCGCGGCTCGAAACTGGTCACTTGGACATAGTTCGGTGGGCGTAGATTGGTCATGCCACGTGATCTGACGTGCCTCTAGCTTCTAACCTCGAGCGCCACCCCGTGTGTTGCGACCTTTGCGGATAACCTTTCGAGCAGCCAGATGAACTCCGTTTCAAGTACTAGATTAGTTTAGTTATAAAATCCCTAGTGTTAGTACGATCAAGCGGGCTCTACGTCTACGTTCAGAATCTCTTGTACGGAAGCCGCCCAATCATAGTCGTACATATCATCTAACCTATCTAACTTCTGGAGATTTTAAACAGCACACCGTCATCTTCAGGCCTGTCGACAACGGAGGAAAGCAGCTGATTTCTGAGTACGGCCTAGCCGAGATTTTTATGAGTAAGTGATGATATGACCCCTACCGATTGATTTACCTTGTTCATAAACGCGGTGTAAATAGGTTAGGTTAGGTTAACCAGGACGGCCCTCACGGGGCCACGCATAGGCCAATATGGCCCTTAGTTTTCCGGTTTATGCGCATGAACCTTGAGATAAGTTACGAGGTTTTTATGTCCATAAGGATCGAGGTGTTTTTGGCAAAGACAAGTAGTTCTCCTGGTTCCCTGCTGGAGGCGTCACCTAGTGATGCCAGTACTGGGGAACCGAGGTATCTTCTTCTCGCTCTTGAGAGAGCCGGGCAGTTGCAGATAAGATGTTTCAGGGTTTCGGTAGCCCCTGATTCATCACATTTCCTGCAGGCGCGGCTGTTAAGTATTCCGAGTGTGGTTGCGTGTGATGCGGCCAGACAGTAGCCTGTAAGGATTTCCACTAACAGTCTGCCGTCTTCCAGGGCGCTTTGAAGCGTTCGGAGGGAAACAGGCACGTTCTCCGTTCTGTCGTTCGCCAGGTCTACGCCCTCCTTTGCAAGGTCGTCAGCTGTCTCGTTGCCATCGATGCCCTGGTGACTGGGAACCCAATAGATCCGCACTGACTTTGTCGTGCTAGGGTTGTCTAATGCCTCCCTGCTCACGAACACATTTTTGGAACTGACTGTTGACGACTGCATGGATCTTATCGCCGCTTGGCTGTCCACGAACAAGTTGACCACATCGTTTGGTCGATTTTTATTTTGAGCCACTTCAGCAGCTTTCCTTATGGCGAAGACTTCCGCCTGGAATATGCTGCAGTCGTTGGGTAGCTTAAGGGACAGCCTTATTTCAGGGTCCGTACAGTATAAGCCCGCTCCTATTCCTCCTTCCATGTTGGAGCCGTCCGTGTATATATTGAGGTGTTGAGTCTGGTCCCGACCCGTTTTCCAGTCATCTGGGCCCATAAACGAGGTTGTTTTAACCTCCGGGCACGTTCTGGGGGTCATAAATAACTAACCCAAGAGATTTGAACCCCAAAACCTATTATAGAGCTCTCTCTGTTTGAATTACATACTCATTTATATAATAAAATAAGCGCGATCAAATATGAAGTAATATGTTTGTCGTTAATGTAATTGAACGGATATACCGCCGTAATCCAAATGTAGTGCCCCATTGAACGCGCGTCACAAACTGAACTTTGTATGAAAATTAATGGAATCGTTTTTGTAATGAATTTTGGAGCCGAATCTCAGAAAACTTCCCCTGAAAGGAAGCTAAATTCATTTTGTAACTTACCACGCATTTGAAATTAACATGGAGTAATTTTCTTTAGTAGGAGCACCTAAGTATCACACGTCGACTCTGAATTGGGTAGGATCATGCAATTTCCACAGATTTTACAGGTTGGGTGGGCCAGGAAAAGGAGAACAACCACCTCTTAGTCCTTCTGTCCAATTATTAAAAAGCGTCTTAAGAAATATTAACCTGGTTTAGAGTTCCTTGTATTTCTGACTGTCTACAACTTTTGTTAATGTAGCGCCTATGTGGAAGCAGCCTCAAACGACCCACACCATTTTCCCTGAGCACTGAGGGACTGCTGATGCATCACAGTCGTGCACGTTACAGATCTGACGCTTGCTACTCTTCAATTTGCGATAATTTGACGACAGTCGGCATTGTTATAGAGCATAATCTTGAAAAAGCTGCTGAAATGCCTACACGAGCGGCTTGTGATCCGTTATGATGACAAAAATGCGTCCGTCAACAAGGTGTTTGAAATATTTAATTGATTCGAAGATAGCGAGCAGCTCTCGGTCGTACGATGAGTAGTTTTTCTCCGTGTTGCTCAGCTTCTTTGAGAAAAATCCTAGAGGCTGCCAATTTCTGTGTGTACGCTGCTCCAAAACTGCTCCGATTGCGTAATCGGAAACATCACAAACCAGCTGAAGTTCAGATTTTGGTGCGGGAAAAGACAAGAGGGCTGCGTCTGCAATTCCTTGTTTGCAAGCGTTAAAAGCTGCATGGAGCTCTGAAGTCCATTCAATTTTACGTTGATCATTTTTTTTAACATCCTTTAGCAACTCAGTAAGCGGTGCTTGAATGTGTGATGATCGCCAAACATCTGCGATAGTAATTTATAACGCGCAAGAAACGACCAAGTTGGCTTATGGTTTCAGGACTTGCATAATTAAGAATGGCCATATTGCTGGATACAAAAATGGAAGGGGGGTAATTAAAATTAATGGGTGCGTGACGAGTGATCGTTAATTTGTATCCAGCTTTTGTATCTAGGATTTGTATCTAGGATTTGTATCTAGGATTTGTATCTAGGATTTGTATCTAGGATTTGTATCTAGGATTTGTATACAGGAATCAGATTCCCGTAATTCGGTCCAAAAATCGGGATTCTTATTAAGCGGAGAGAAGTTACTGGGGTGTGACGGGTGTCCTTTGCTTAGATCGAGAAAGTGTGGTGCTCACACGGTGTGACGGGTGATCACAGCGTTATATTTAGGTTTTCCTAGTTAATGGGGGGAGAAATTACTGGGGTGTGACGGGTGTCCTTTGCTTATCTGGGTTATCCTAGTTAAACGGGGAGAAATTACTGAGGTGTGTCAGGTGAACATAGCGATATATTTTGGTTATCCTAGTTAATGGGGGAGAAATTACTGGGGTGTGACGGGTGTCCTTTGCTTAGATTAAGAAAGTGTGGTGCTCACACGGGTACGTGATAGAATGTCACGGGCTGTTGTCACGTTCAAAAGAAACAGCTGAAAGCAATCACCCTTGAAAAGGGGATCCCTTTGCTTGCCACTGAAAAACAAACACCCGCCCAATAACAAAAATAAAAAGAATATGTACATTTGAATTTCAAATATATTTCTATTTTTTTTTTTAATTTTGACTTGAAAGAAATAGCTGAAAAAAATCACACATCCCCCAAACAAAAGAAGATACAAATTTTAAATTCAAATATATTTTTATTGTTTTAACTATTTATTTTTAAATTTAAGGTTAAGTTTATTATATTTGTCAATTAAAGCAATAGCTTTAATTCTAAGGTATGGTGCCTGGTGACATTGACAAGTATCCGGGCCCTCTCTTACGTCATCGTCGGCCAAGGGACATGAAACCATATGTACGCCATATTTTTATTCTCTCTCACCGACTCAGTCCATCCTTTGAAGATTGGAGAAAATCATCTCCAGGGACTGCCGATGATCCTCAAAAATGAAATCACCATTTTCTTTGAGGAAATTGGTGATTTCATTACACACGTGGTTGTTGATATTCATGTTGCTTGTTTTTTACCTGATCAGTTGTTGCTGTTTATTTGTTTTGTTGTTTTCTTGATGTTGATTAACTGTTTTTGATGTTTTCTTGTTTGTTGTTAAACTGTTTTTGTTGTTATATAGTTGATTTTTGTTGTTGTTTGTTGATTTTGATTGTTGTTTAGTTGATTTTTGTTGTTGTTTGTTGATTTTTGATTGTTGTATAGTTGATTTTTGATGATTTATAATTGATTTTTGTTTGTTGTATAGTTGATTTTTGATGTTAAATAATTGATTTTTGTTTGTTGTATAGTTGATTTTTGTTTGTTTTTGGTATTCATTTTTTGTATTAGCTGTTTAGTTGTTGTATAGTTGATTTTTGTGTGTTGTTTGTTGTTTAACTAATATTGTTGTTTAACTGTTATTGTTTTGTTGTTTAACTGTTGTTTGTTGCTTGTTGTTTAACTGATTAGTTTTGTATAGCTGTTGTTTAACTGATTAGTTGTGTTTAGCTGGTTTCTAGTTGTTTAACTGTATAGCTTTTTTTTTTGTTGTTTGGTTGTTTGGTTGATTATTGCTGATCCAGTAAACTTTGAAATCGAACTGAAGTTCCTTCCCAGTTACTTCTCACTTGTATCCCCTCTTCATATGGGGTATCATGCTTTTCCACCACCACCCTCGAAATCATACCCCTTGAGAAGTTTAGTTAGACAAATGCTAAGTTTGTTAGAAACCGAGTAGACAACAACCTGGTTGCTAGGACACTGTTCACTTTATTTTTGAGAATTCTGCTTTCTTCCACCACCTTCCCCGCCATCAAATATTCGAAGGAATCAACCAACGAAAATATTGCAAGTCTATAATATTTTCATCAACCAATCAAAACTTCGCAACTCTTTTTTGATTATTTTACAAACTATAGTTTAAGATCATACTAATAATCTATCCTCAAAGTTATGTTTAAGCTAAAATTTAACTAAATTCAGATCAGTATATTCAAATTTCTTGAAGTGAACTACTCTTTTTACTAGTTTCGAAAAACTGTAAAGCATTCTTATCAACGAGTGTACGTCAATTGAAAAGTGTCTTTGTGAGAACAATTAAATTACAATTACAAATTAACTACATTACAAACTGATACAAAAATAATTAATAAAATGAATAACCAAACCCAAAAATATTGCGAGTCGTGCCGTCGTTTTATCCCGGTGGGAGTTCAATGGAATCACCATGCACGCACAGCGAAGCACAAGATGAATGTTGTGGTACCTTTGGATGGAAGAATCAAAAAGATTTCGTATGGATTCAAGGGTCGAATCCTTCATTATATGTTTGTTAATGAAGGAGATGAATTAAGATACCCGGAAGAGTTCCTCTTCGAAGCAGGAGAGGCTTTAAAATCTCATTTATTTAATGTGCTTCAAAGCTATATGTCCGGTAAAGTTAATTTTGAGCTTTTTGCGGAATATATGCTCGTGAAAGATGATGATTTAAAAGCGGAGACTAAACAATTCCAAAGCAAAATGGAAGTTGTTACAAGCCACTCGGATTTAAACCGCATATTCACCAATCAGGACTAGCAGTGAATAGGGAGAAAACAAAGTTTATGGTGTGCTCTAGCAGAGAATCGCGGCGTCTTGATTCTTAGCGGACTGCAGAGAACTATAGCTTTGGGTCCGTCAAGGAGATCATCTACCTAGGTACTGCTATAACAAGCACAAATGATGTCAGTCTGGAGATTAAGCGGAGAATAACACTTGCCAACAGGTGTTACTTTGGGCTCAGTAGGCAGTTCAATAGTAGAGCTCTCTCTCGACGCACAAAAACCACACTCTACAAGACGCTCATTCTTCCAGTACTTCTATATGGTGCGGAGTGCTGGACAGTGACGCAGTCAGATGCAGCTGCTCTTGGAGTGTTCGAGAGAAAAAAATTCTTCGCAAAATCTTTGGTCCAATCTGCGTGGACGATGTTTATCGCATCAGATACAACCACG
>JBAMCF010000938.1:0-19395 GCA_037075285.1 Drosophila lutescens | reverse complement strand
ACTATGCCGGTTTTATCGCAATTTTCTACGACAGGTCTTCCTTCTTTGACCACCTCTGCACCAGAACGAAAACGTTGAAACCATAGTTGTGCGGTGGAAATGGAAACTGTATCGTGTCCATAAACTGCAAAAATTTTATTGGCGGCTTGAGATGCATTTTTGCCTTTATCGTAGTAGTACTGTAAAATATGCCGTATTTTTGTCTTTATTTTGCTCCATGCTTTTGCTCTAATATAAGTCAATTTTTTCTTAGTTTCAAAGAAAAATTTCTGAAAAACAGAACATTTTTCTAAAAGTGGATAACAAGGGGAGTTGATCTAATCAGGGTAACTTTTTCTTATTTTTTACAAAAATATTTCTGAAAAATACAAATTTGTTCTGAATTTCAAGGCGATTTTTAAAGTATGCCGATTTTCTAAAATTCAGGGCGATTTTTTTTCTGAGTGTAGGGGTAAGGGTAGGTAGTTATTTTAAAACAAAAATAGCCAAAATAGCACGCTGCTATAGAAAAAGCCGGGTTAGATCTAAGAGAGTATTGCTTTTCTCATGGTCAGTTTTATGTTGCCCGTTCCCGAGTTAGTTCGGAAAGTAATTTAATAATTTTGGCACCTGATGGAAAATCAAAAAATGTTGTTTACATTAAAGGTTACAATTAAAAACCTTCTCCGCGTGGACTATGCCTCAGGGGGACACCACTTTAAAAAAATGCGCCAAATCCTCTACCTATAGGGTGGTGTGAAAATGAGGTTCACTTAAATTTAATCAACGTAACCAAAATTCTATTTATTGCACTAATATGCATTAAAAAACAAGAGAGAACGCTATAGTCGCTATATAGACTGTAATCAGTCTTTTTTTATTCACTACTTTTTGTTAATTTTTACCATGGGTGAATGTGAATTGAGTTTCACATAATACTCTTCGTCAACGTGACTGTTAACGACATCAGATGTATTTTTGTATCGCTCCGCCGAATGATTATAAAATATAGTGAAAACAAGAGAGAACGCTATAGTCGGGTTGGTGTCCCGACTATCTAATACCCGTCACTCAGCTAAAGGGAGTGCGAACGCTGTACTCGGGTTGGTGTCCCGACTATCTATTGGGGCTAAAGGGAGTGCGAGGGAGATAGATATATAAACAATTTTGATTGCGTATAACTTTTTAATGAATGGTCCGATTTGAAAAATGTCTTCTACATTTCGATAGGTATTAATAAACACTATAAAATTGCGTTTATATATTTTTAAAATCTTAAAAGATGTGGCCTCCAGACACATTTGAAAATCGTTTATGGCGATTGTGGGCGTTAGGGGGGGCGTGGCACCTCGATGAAACAAACTTGCGCTGCGTAGGAAGCCCAAGAATATGTGTGTGAAATCTCAACCTTCTAGCTTTTATAGTTTCCGAGATCTCAGCGTTCATACAGACAGACAGACAGACAGACAGACAGACAGACAGACAGACAGACAGACAGACGTGGCTAGATCGACTCGGCTAGTGACCCTGATCAAGAATATATATACTTTATGGGGTCGGAAACGCTTCCTTCTAGCTGTTACATACTTTTGCACGAATACAATATACCCTTTTACTCTACGAGTACGGTATAAAAACTAGCAATGCTCTGCTAGTTGTCGCGGACAACGTCGCGGCGGGTATTGCTAGTATTTAATAAAGTAAAACAGAATGAACAGAATGAAAATATTTGTTCAAAGCTGACAGAAAACACCTTTAGTTCTTCAATTGGTGGTTTTTAAGTCCATAATTTTCAGTGTTTTGCCTGATGTTCAAAGCCGTTCAGCCGTTAGGCCCACTAAATATCCATACCCCACTCTTCCTTAATCGACCTAAAAATTAGGAATAACTGAATTTATCATAAAACAAGAGAGAACGTTATAGTCGTGTGCCCTGACTATCAGATACCCGTTACTCAGGTAAAGGGAGTGCAAGGGAGATGGAGATAGAAACTTTGATCACGCATAACTTTTTAACGAATGGTCCGATTTGAAAAATTTCTTCTACATTTCGATAGGTATTGATAAACACAATAAAACTGAATTTTTACTTTTCCGAAATATTTATATGAGCGATTGTGGGCGATAGAGGGGGCGTGGCACCTTCTTGAAACAAACTTGCGCTGCGTAGGAACTCGCAGAATTTTCATGCCAAATACCAATCCTCTAGCTTTTATAGTTTCCGAGATCTCAGCGTTCATACAGACGGACAGACGGACAGACAGACAGACGGACAGACGGACAAACGGACATGGCTATATCGACTCGGATAGTGACCCTGATCAAGAATATATATACTTTATAGGGTCGGAAACGCTTCCTTCTAGCTGTTACATACTTTTGCACGAAAACAATATAACCTTTTACTCTACGAGTAACGGGTATAAACAGAGCATACCTCATATTAATAACTGTTGGGGCGCTGTTGGCTTGATTGTAGAATTGTTAAGTCCCAGTGAAAATGCGGATGAAAACCGCGCAGAAAATTTTTCGAAAACGCGGACAACAATTTCGGGGTTTTGCGCGACGTGCGGCTTTTTATACCCGTTACTCGTAGAGTAAAAGGGTATATTGTATTCGTGCAAAAGTATGTAACAGGGAGAAGGAAGCGTTTCCGACCCCATAAAGTATATATATTCTTGATCAGGATCACTAGCCGAGTCGATCTAGCCATGTCCGTCTGTCCGTCTGTCTGTCCGTCTGTCTGTCATCAACATCTGTTGACTTCCAAAGTGAACGGTTGTGTTTTTTCGCGCTCCGAATTTTTATCTGTTTTCGTGTTTACCTTTAGACGGTTTTAATTAAAACTTAAATATTCGGTCCCTAACTTGATTTATCATAGTACTTATTATATTTCGCGAGTGAATTTACTCTATTCTGTGCACAATCTCATTAAAACAATTCCCAATTTTAATATTGTGTTCTGTGTTTTTTGTTTTTGTGATTTCTTTTGCCTTTCCTTTGTGCGGTGTCCGTAAAAGCTTCAGTGCAGTTTGTGTTGTTGTTTTCTGCATTCGCATTAACTGCATTACGCTCCCGCTCTCCCGCACTCTAGCATTCTCTCTCTACTTTTCCCTCTTTCGAAATTTTAAGCGTTCGGAGTCGGTGCTCTTGCGGTACTTTTAACTGCTCGTTTGCAAATTTCGGTCGCTACATTTCTGTTTGATACAGTGGGCAAAATATTTACAATTATGGATACCTTTGTCTGCTCTATTAATAATTGCCATCAATTAATCAGAGCTGATCAGTCAAAACTGACCTGTTGGCTGTGTGAAAAAATGGCTCATACCAAGTGTGCCCGCTATACTGGCCGAACCAGTGATGACCTTGCTAAGGGTCACAATTTACTTTATTGTTGTGATCCTTGTCTTCTAGTTGCGCAAGAGATGAGATCTTTTATGCGCCAAACCAAAGGCGGCTTAAAGAGTTTAATCAATAGTTTTGGTGTTGCTAGAGATAGTTTTCGCCGAGCGGATGATTTACTCTCAGCGCTGAACTCTCAATTTAATAGCCCTAAGCTAATTGACGAGTCTCCAAAGCGCAAAAAGGCCACTGGTGGTAGGCAGCCTAAGGAAAACACCCCGCAACCCCCTGCAAGTAATAAACAGAGCTCCACGACGGATCAGCTGTCGACCGTAGCAAATCCCCAAATGCTGCTACGATCAGCTGCTAAAAAAGATTTGGATCAATTGGAATCCGTATCATCCGTAGTAGACCCCCCTGTTGTTCCGCCCATTTCTAATAACTTGTCACCTCCAGGGAATGTTGAGTCCGGTCTACCGGCACAAGTTGGCGCTGCAGAAACTCAATCTGCAGTACCAAAACCTCTTTCAGTGGTTCAACCCAAAAAACAAATATTTATTTCTCGTCTTTCACCTGACCAAACGGCATCCGAAGTGTTGGACTATATACAACACAAAACAAATGCCAAAAACATTAAAGTGGAAAAGTTTAATTTCACTTATGCGAGGGACACCTCATCTTTTAAGATCTTTGTTCCGAACGATCTCTTTTCAACCATTTGCTCAGAAGCATTCTGGCCAGATCTTATGGTGGTAAAGGAGTTCGAAACTAGGAATACAAATAAAAGAAAAAGACCCGTGCAGACTAGACTCCCCAATCAAGGCCAGAGTAGTGCGGCATCTTCATCTTCATCTTCTACCCTATCTTCGTCTTCAAAAAACTAAAAACTAGCTTAATTCTTTCCTATCAGAATACTAGAGGCTTGCGCAGTAAGTTATCTAAATTGTATTCGGATAGTCTTTCTTTTGCTTCCCATATTATTGTATTTACAGAGACCTGGCTAAAAGAGGAGATCTTAAACTCCGAAATTTTTCCTGGTAAGTACACTACCTATAGGCATGACCGTCCATCCAGACGAGGCGGTGGTGTTTTAATTGCCGTGAACTCAACTCTCACGTCAGAAGTGGTCAAATTTGAAGAATTCTATAATATAGAGTTCATATGTGTAAGGCTGTCGTTTCCCGGTAGTTTTATATATATCACCTGCTCGTATATACCGCCTGCATCTGAATTTCCAGACTACTTAAATCATCTTTTTGCTATACAGTCAGTGTCGAACAAACTGACCGATAGAGACCAACTTTTAGTTCTAGGAGATTTTAATATCCCGGGAACATCGTGGTCAACAGATGAACATTCAAATGTTTTACTTCCACTAGCCCAACATGACTTTATTGAAGGCTTGCTAGATATATCATTGTCTCAAGTTAACAATATTAAAAATTCACTAGGTCGTTTATTAGACCTATGTTTCGTATCAAATCCGGACCGCGTATTTCTATCCAAGATAGCACCTCTTACTCAACCTGAAGATCCATATCATCCGGCGTTTGAGGTTTCCATCGACACTGGTACTGTGCTAGATGCAAAATCAGCGAAGTCTACTAAGCGACTACTTTGTTTTCGTAAGGCCGACTTTCGTTTGCTAAACTCTTATTTATCTGCCTTTGATTGGTCCGATCTTTACTCATGTCATAATATGGATGATGCTATAAATATTTTTTATTCAACATTAAATTCGTTTTTTAATTCTTGTGTTCCGTTGTACTATCCGTCAGTCTCCACCAAACCACCTTGGTTCAGTAAAGAGCTGACACACCTAAGAAACGTAAAGTCCAGACTCTATAGGAAATATAAAGATACCGGTTCTCAATCTATTTTTTCTAGATACTTAAGCGCTCGGTCTAGTTTTACCGTGCTTAACGCTCTGTGTTACAAAAATTATTTGAACCGTTGTAAGATCCAATTCTCTCAGGATCCGAAACAGTTCTTCAATTTTGTTAACACTAAGCGTAAATCCACAAATTATCCTTCCTCGCTTTCTTTTGAAAACATGACAGCAACAACTGATCAGGCTATAGCCGATCTATTTGCTCAGTTTTTTCAAACGACATATTCTCCTTCATCTCACTGTACACGGCCTTATTCTTACACTGTATCCAAGTCGAACTTAATATTTTGTCCCACATTAAACGAAAGCGCCCTATTAATTGATCTCCAAAAAGTCAAGCCCGTCTATTCACCTGGTCCTGATGGAATTCCCGGCTGCGTGCTTAGATATTGCGCAGAAGCCCTTTGCAAACCCCTTCTCAAATTGTTTACCTTATCATTAGAAACGTCTCAATTTCCTTCTACGTGGAAAGAATCGTTTGTGATTCCCCTCCACAAGAAAGGTAATAAATTGGAAGCAAACAATTATAGAGGCATATCTAAATTGTCAGCTATCCCGAAGCTTTTTGAAAATATTATTACACCTCATTTGCAGCACCTATGTAGGTCAGTTATATCTCCATGTCAACATGGTTTTATGAAACGTAGATCAACAATTACTAACCTTTTGGAGCTCACGTCATTTGTGATAAAGGGATTCAAAACAACTTTCAAACAGACGTCATCTACACTGACTTTAGTAAAGCATTTGACTCCGTAAATCACCTACTTCTGGTTAGAAAACTCGATTTAATTGGGTTCCCAGTTGATCTTTTGAGATGGATCTCAAATTATTTAAAAGGCAGAACGCAAAGGGTACTTTTTAAAAATTCTCTTTCTTGTACACTCCAGGTTACCTCGGGTGTCCCACAAGGGAGTCACTTGGGGCCGCTACTTTTTACTTTATTCATAAACGACCTTCCATCAGTTATAAGTCACTCTCGTGTACTTATGTACGCTGATGATGTGAAATTATGCCTGCAGTACAAGGATACTTTTTGCCAGTCTGATTTACAATCCGATTTAAATAGTTTCCAAACATGGTGCTCCAACAATTCGCTGAATTTAAATGGCTCTAAGTGTAAGGTGATGACTTTTTGTCGTGGTACTCCTCAATATGCGATTTACACGCTGAGTGAGAGCACTCTGGACAGATTAGACCTAGTCAATGATCTTGGTGTTCTTTTGGACCCAAGACTAAAGTTCACTGATCACATTTCATCCATGGTAAATAAATCTAGGGGTGTGCTTGGCTTTATTAAAAGGTGGTCTAAGGAATTTGATGATCCTTATATTACTAAGACCTTATTCATCTCGCTCGTCCGGCCGATACTTGAGTATGGATCACCCGTCTGGAGTCCCCAATACGGAATTCATATAGACCGTATCGAATCCGTACAAAAGAACTTTTTACTTTTTGCCTTAAGGCGCCTAAACTGGGATGCAAACCGCATTTTACCTTCTTATTCTAGTAGATTACTCCTAATTAACTTACCCTCCCTATCCAACCGTAGAACGATGCTTGGAACTGTCTTCATTTATAACCTTATTCGAGGTGAAATTGATAGCCCCGACTTGGTTGGACGACTTAACTTTTTTGTTCCAAGTAGATTAACTAGAAATTACATTCCCTTAATTTTAAACCACTGTAGATCTAACTATGACATGCATGAACCTTTCAGAGTACTATGTTCTGACTATAATAGACTTTATCCTATTATATCAAATTCTGACTCTCTGCCTCTTCTAAAACGATTAATATTAAATTTCCTAGCACAGAATTAGATCCTACTTTTATTTCCTCGTACTATATCTTTATTTTCTACATCGCGTCTATCATCTCGCGAATCGTGCCGTACGATACACGGCAGCGCCCCTCGGTCGGTTGGGCGGGAGGTGTGGCCGTGGGACTCCGCGCGAAAAAAAAAAAAAAAAAAAAAAGTATGAACGCTGAGATCTCGGAAACTATAAAAGCTAGAAGGTTGAGATTTCACACACATATTCTTGGGCTTCCTACGCAGCGCAAGTTTGTTTCATCGAGGTGCCACGCCCCCTAACGCCCACAATCGCCATAAACGATTTTCAAATGTGTCTGGAGGCCACATCTTTTAAGATTTTAAAAATATATAAACGCCATTATAGTGTTTATTAATACCTATCGAAATGTAGAAGACATTTTTCAAATCGGACCATTCATTAAAAAGTTATACGCAATCAAAATTGTTTATATATCTATCTCCCTCGCACTCCCTTTAGCCCCAATAGATAGTCGGGACACCAACCCGAGTACAGCGTTCGCACTCCCTTTAGCTGAGTGACGGGTATTAGATAGTCGGGACACCAACCCGACTATAGCGTTCTCTCTTGTTATTGGTACACTTATGAGATCTAGAGCGGAGCGGAGACTTGGGGGGAGTTGGAGAGGGAGATGTGGACATCTGGAGAAAACAGACACTGCCTCCAGAAATTAAACGCCATTTTGGCGTACACAATAACCTTGCAGGGGGTATTATAATTTGGAACAGAAGTTTGTAACGCAGTTAAGGAGATCTTGATCAGTATCACTAAACGAGTCAATATATTCTTGCCCGTTTGGGAGTCTTTTTTAATACCGAGTTTAGTTTAATTTGAAACTTTCGCAGTCCTCATAAAATAGATCCAGTTTGAAAACACGTTTTAATTCGTGAAATATGTAAGGGTATTAGAACTTCAGAAAAGCTTTTTTGCCCTGTATGTAATGTAGGAAAAGTCAGTTGCTTTAAAAACATTATTGAAAAAAAGGTAAAAACAAAATATATTGGTAGTTTATTTTGAATTTTATATAAATAAATACAAAAAGTGCAGCTTAAATCAAATGCATTTGAGATTGTACTTTATCTTGACTATCCCTTCTTTACTTATCCCTCTGTTACTTCTTGAGTTTTTTTGTAGGTGGCATTTTAAATGCTTTATGGTTTCCTTTATCTTGACCTTTATAACGCTTGCTCTGTTTTCGTTCGGTTTAAATATTTTGAGAGAAGAAACTACCCACTAAAGAAATTTTAGTTTTTAGACATTTGGGATAGGTTTGGCATTATATAAAGTCTTCGGTAGACAGTTTTTTTTTAACCTGTGGTCTTGTATTGCATGGACGCACGTCTTCTCTTTTCCTATGATTCGGTAAGTTAAATCTCACTCATTTCCTTTCTTTTTCAGCTCATGTAATTTTAAGACTTTGAATACAAAAGCCAGTCTATCCTTTTTTTGTATTTGGTATCATCGACTGACATGCCTGCTTTTCCGTTCTGCCTTGCTCGACAGTGTTACATAAAGAAGCTTTGATTGTGGCATCCTCACAAATTCACATGGATTTCCTATTTAGAGTACAACAATCCTGCTGAAAACACACTCCAGTTGCCAAATTCTCGATTCGTCCTCGCAGTTGGCGGAGTAAATTGTTTTACTTAACACGAACGTTGGCTGGGGTGGATATCATGACGTTCTGACTTTGTTCAGACCCATCAAGTCCCTGAGCCTCCAATCGTTTGAGTTCTTTTAGCAGGCAGTCCCTTTTGCAAGACAAAGCCGAGGTTACCTGGCGTAGTCCAAACTGAATCTTCGCATAATGGGAAGAGATTTTGAAAAGCGATTCTTGCAGCTGCTCCACGTCGTCCTCGAGCTGGCACTCGTAAGGGGTCAAGCACCGGCTGACTATGCGGCCGTCCGAGTCCAGCTCGGTGTAGAGGCGCTCATTTTCGCGCTTACTTAAGCTAGAGATTGTCTGTCCATCATCCTCTTTATTTTCAATATTACTCATATTGACCTTATATTTCCTTCCCAAAGAACAATAATTAAAATAAAGAAATCAATGTTACTTTTAATATGACATTAACAGCAGAGGTTACTGAAGCTCAGATCTTACTAAGCAAACATTTAAAAAAATGGAAAGCACGCAGAACTAGTTGCTTATAGCAAAAACCGATACGATTTTTATAAATAAAATAAAATACAATTCACGGTAATACCAAAGACCAATATAACTCTAAGATGGATAACGGCCATACATTGGTTTTGCAATATGCAGCTTGTTTTTTGGTGGCGACGAAAATTCCGCTCTCTCCGCTCGCACAAAGTTGAGAGCGTAAAATTCTAAAAATAGAATGCAATTGCTTGTGTGAGTAAACACAACACAACCCACCGGGAAAGTGAGAAGATGGTTCTTTGTGTGTTCGAAATCCTCTTCATTTTAGCAGAAAATGTTGGAAATCCTGTATCTTTTAGCAGGCGACGGTGTAGGAAAAATGTAAATTCCTTTGGAAAACCACATAGAAACCTCATTTACCCCTCACTTTTTGTGTCACCCCCGTGTATTTTGAAACCAGAGACGGAAGAAATGTAAGGGGTGAATGAGGTTTGGTCCCTTCCGCTTCTATAAAGAAACCTAATGAAAATAACAAATTTTCCAGTGAAACTTTCCCGCTGAGAATGCGCGAGAATACATGTGCTCACATACAATCGTCTTCTGCGCTGTATGCGTGCAAGTTATCCAGCCCGTGAAACGGTTCCATTTATGGAATTAATAAACAAATTTTTAAATTCAATCCCAGCTAAATTGCCTTTGCCTTTGTTTGAGATTCTGCCTCCGCCTTTTTCATTAACTTCGAGGGCCGCGCTTGACCGTCCAGCTAAGATAAATAAACCTATCGTAAAGTAAATAACAGCTTCCGTTCGAAGCCAAACTCTCACGCTCAAAGCCCAAAGTATTGCGTTCCGATTTTCACTCAAAATTGCATCGGTCAGCATAATTTAATTTCACAACGAGATGCGCCAGTTTCAGCATAAGCTTTTATTTTAAACAAAAATCAAAGTTCTAGAAGCTTAAAAAAGAAAAAGCTTCTGGCCGAGGTTCGTTGGAGAAGATTTCAGAATTAAGGAGTCAGTCTTATTCGAATAGAAACCGCGATCGGTCAAATCTTAGAATCAAAAGTAAAAGTGTCTTGATGTAATAGTGACTTAGTGAATTAAGGTTTATTACCAATAAAGAATAATTATAAAATAAAAAATTATTTTTTTAAATCAACTACAACGATCAAATTTAATTGGCGCCCAACGTGGGGCTGTGTCCTTAAAAAGTTCCAAAAAATAAAAATTTAATTAAAAATAAAGTTAAATTAACAAACGGAACTCGCGCAGCCAAGAACTCAAATTTTTATTGGAAAAATTAAAACATCCAACACAAAACAGTGATCGTGTAAAATTTTTAATGGAAATCAATAAATGAAATAATCCATTAAGTTGATTAATTGGTGGACTGAAGATCTAATTCACAAACATCAAGAACACTATAAAAATAAAATAAATCCGAAACGACAAAAACAAATAAAAATACAAAACCAACAAAAAACAACAAACAAATAATCAGAACCAAAGAAAAATTGACAGGAAGGAAGGGCTGTAGGGCAATCCCTCGCCAACACTGGAAACAATTTTTAACTCCCTATCGACAACAAGAAGATCATCGTACAAAATTGAAAGAAGACCCCATCGGACAGTATCGTGAGGATAAATATAATTTTATTTTTAATAAAGGGTTTAAAAAGAAAATTAATTTAAGACAAGCAAATTAAAAAAAAAAAAAAAAAAAAAAAAAAAAACAATCTGGAAAATTTAATAGATAGTTTCGGTGAATTAAATTTAAAAATGGCAACCGGAGGTTCAGCACCAAACTTCTCTGCAGGTAGTATAGCACAGCTGGCGGCCTAACAGTGGAATTAATTAATAGATTAATAAACGTTCAGTTGAATGAAGTAAGCAGGAAAATAGAAGGTTTAGAAGGAAGACTAGCCACGGATACAAACACTGTGGAGGATTATAAAATACAAACAATCGACCCAACTATAAAGTGCGATACAACACTTGAAGTGGTAAAATCTTTACCAAAGTTTACCGGGGAACCAACACAATATGTAGGTTGGAGAGAAGCTGCAGAAACTGTTATGAGTCTTTATAAAATTCAAAGTGAACAATACTTTATCGCTTTAACAATTTTACGAAATAAAATTATGGGAGCTGCCCATGATGCTCTTACCAATCATGGCACCGTTTTAAATTTTCAAGCTATCTTATCTAGACTGGATTTTGTATATAGCGATAAACGACCAATGCATATTCTAGAGTCAGAACTAAGTATTCTCAGGCAGGGCCGAATGACAGTTACAGAATACTATAACGAAGTTAATAAAAAAATGACTTTACTAATAAACAAGACCATAATGACACACGGAAAGGACAGTGTAATTACCAAGGAAACAAAACAAAACAATAAGGGGCAACGCTCTACGAATATTTATATCCGGACTAAATGGATCTATATCAGAAACTCTTTTCTCATTAAATCCACCAGATTTGCCCAATGCTTTGGCAAAGGTCCAAGAATTGGAATCAAACAATTTCCGTGCTCAATTTGCAAACAGATTTAATGGATTTAAAAATGAAAATAAATACCAGGGAAACAACTTACGATTTGATCAAGTACGACAGAATAATAATAATAATAATAAAACGGGCAATCATTGGGGTAATAACCAAAATTATAACTGGCCACAAAAGGGAAATTTTTGGCAAAATAATAACCAAAATAACACTCAAAAGCAACAAGCTGTTGAGCCAATGGATGTTGACCATTCGATTCAACTCCAGAATAAACCTAATAACAATCGACAGCCGAATAATAATTGGCAGCCGAATAATAATTGGCAGGCAAATAATAATCAAGGAAGATATAATAATAATTATTATCAAAATAATAATCGTTCAAATTACTATCGCTCAAATCAAAATAAAGAACAAACTCAAGCTCAAAAAAGGGAACCAGATGGAACTGTTAATCAGCCAGCAAATAAAGTAACTAGATTAAATAACATTAATGAAGATCATTTTTTAGACGAGACCCCTACAGGGGAATGCCTTATTTAAATAGGGTAGACAGAATAACCAAGAAGCAGTTAAAGATTCTAATAGATACAGGAGCCACTGCTTGTTATATAAAAAGGGGAATTTTTGAAAATAAAAATGAATTATCAATATATAAAAAAGTAACTACAGTTCATGGGTATTCAATTATTAAGTATTACCATATTATAAATATATTTGGAACACGACATTTATTTTATGAAATAGAAGGATTAGAATCTGATCTTCTAATTGGGTTTAATTTACTAAGGAAAATAGGAGCTATAATAAATATAGAAAAGGGAGTCTTGGAATATAAAGGGAAAACAGAAAAGTTAAAATATTATGATAATGAGGAAAAAAATGAAATAAGTATAATTAAAGAAAAAAATAATATTCTTCCGTTAAAAGAATTTATTATTAAAAAATATTTTGATTATAAAAGTACTAAAGACACAGATTCATTATTTGTGGAAAATAGTGAGAAAAGCTTGGGATTCGAAAATCTTGAGAACGCCGACGATGAAATTTCCGTCAACAAAAAATTAAATAGTTTTGGATCAACAAATCCTGAACGCGCCGACGATGAAAATTCCGTCAACAAAAAATTAAATAGTTTTGGATCTAAAAATCCTAAACACCCCGACGTAGATTTTTCCGTCAACAAAAAAATAAAAAATATTGAAACTAATGAGCCAAAGGGAAATAAAATGAACAATATTAATATGACCAGTACAAATCGAGTAGAAGTATTGGAGAAGAAAATAATTGACATAATCGAGGAGGAACACTCAAAAATAAATTTACAAATCCCATTTCGTACCGATATCCGGAGTGAAATAAACACCGAAAACGACAGGGCAATTTATAGTAAACAATATCCTTATGCCTTATCAGTTTCAGATTTCTTTAATACGGAAATCAATAGAATGCTTAAGGAAAATATTATAAGACCTAGTAGAAGTCCATATAATTCTCCAGTGTTAGTGGTACCCAAAAAAGGTCAAAATGAAGATGGCAGTCCCAAACATAGATTAGTAATAGATTACAAAAAACTAAACGAAAACACTATACCGGATAGATACCCGATGCAAGACCCGTCAGTAATATTAGCCAATTTAGGAAAGGCTAAATACTTCTCAACAATTGATTTGGAATCTGGATTCCACCAAATTTTAATGAAAGATTCAGATATTGAAAAAACAGCATTTTCTATTAATAACGGAAAATTTGAATTTTTACGAATGCCTTTTGGGTTAACAAACGCACCCAGAATTTTTCAAAGAGCCATGGATGATATCCTAAGAGAACAAGTAGGGAAAACTTGCCATGTTTATATGGACGATATAATTATTTTTTCAAACACTATTGAACAACACTATGCTGATTTAATTAAAATAATTAATATTTTACAAAGAGCAAATATGAAGATTTCTCTTGAAAAATCTAAATTCTTTAAATTAGAAACCACATTTCTAGGGTACATTGTTTCTCATAATGTAATTAAAACGGATCCCGAAAAAATTGCTACAATTACAAAATATCCGATTCCACGTAATATTAGAGAACTCCGAAGTTTTCTAGGCCTAACAGGGTATTACAGGAAATTTGTCCGTAACTATGCAAAAATTGCTAAACCATTAACAAAATATCTAGGAGGGGAAAATGGAAAGGTTTCTAAAAGAATGTCTACTAAAGTTTCAATACAGTTTGACGAATCAGCTGTACAAGCTTTCAACGAGCTAAAAGAGAATCTAATAGCACAAGTCGAATTAGTTCAGCCAGATTATAGTAAGAAATTCGTTTTAACTACAGACGCATCAGACGTAGCTATCGGGGCAGTACTAACACAGGATAATAAACCAATTACGTTTATTTCAAAAACATTAAATAAAACGGAACAACTTTATGCCACAAATAAAAAAGAATTGTTAGCTATAGTATGGGCTTTAAAAAATCTCCGGAATTATTTATATGGAGTAATTGGCATAGAAATACAAACGGATCATCAATCCTTATCGTTCACAATTTCGGATAAAAATCCAAACGTAGAAATGAAAAGATGGTATTCTTTCATTGAAAGTTTTACCCCAAAAATTATATACAAACCCGGAACAACAAATGTTGTAGCCGATGCATTATCACGAATACAAATAAATAATATTACAAACAGCGATATAGACGTTTCTGAACAGTCAAACTCAGACCAAGACACACAGCATTCAGCTGAAAGTAGTTTTGAAAATGTAATACAAGAGACCCGTAAACCGTTAAATCAATTTAAACAACAATTGTTATTAACAACGGGGAGGTATACAATACATGAGTCACTGGATATTTTTGACAAGACAAGACACATAATCGAATATGATACAGTTGAGAACTTAATAAGCATTTTAAGAGAGTATCTTCCACCTAACATAACAGTTGGAATTCATTGTAGTTTAGAAGATTTATATCATATTCAAGTTTCTTTAAGAAATAGTTTTACTAACAAATTTCTTTTTACGCGATTATTTCTACAAGACGTAGAAAACGCCGAAGATAGAGCTATAATAATAGAAGAAACACACAATCGAGCTCATAGGGGATTAGACGAAAATCATAAACAAATCAGTAGATTATATTATTGGCCCAATCTATTTGTAAAACTAAAAGAATATATAAAAAATTGTAAAATTTGCAATGAGAACAAATATAACAGACACCCGATTAAAATTCCAATTGGGGAAGCCCCAATCCCAACTAAAGAAGGCGAAAATTTACACATTGATATATATTATGCGCAAAGTTTAACTTTTTTAATTTGTATTGACGCGTATTCTAAATTCCTAGTAGTTAAAGAAATTCAAAATAAATTAAATATCGAAAATAAAGTAATGGAACTACTTCAACATTTTCCCCAAGCCAAGGTAATTATGACCGATAACGAACCGAGCTTTACCTCAGCTCAATTTAAATCCTTTGCACAAAGATGCGGTGTAACTCTACATTACGCAGACCCAAGACACAGTACCTCAAACGGACAAGTGGAAAGAGCACATTCGACATTAACAGAATTAGCTCGCTGCATAAAAGAACAATTTAATTTAACTGACTATTCCGAAATCGTAATAAGAGCCGCTCAGGAATATAATCAGAGTATTCATTCCACAACAAACCAAAAACCTGTTGACATTCTTTATAATAAAATCGAACACGATAATATTCCACAATTATTAAAAAATACTCAGGAGAAAATGTTAGAAACTCATAATGAAAACAGAAAAGAAAAACAATATCACGTAGGACAAGTTGTTTATGAAAAGAAATATGGAGAAAGAAATAAACTAAAACCAAGATATAAGAAGCAAATAGTAAAGGATAATATGCCCAATAAAATAATAATCAACAGTAGAAACAGAATTATTCACAAAGATAATATTAAGCATTAATAAATTCTTTTTTTAAACTTCCAGAAAATGTATTCTTTAATACATATTTTATCAATCATAATATTGGCCAGTTCAGAGATAATTGATTACTCGAACCATGAATTTTTTCTGTTCAAAGACAACAAGGATGTACTCACCTATGAATCTTACAACGATTTATTCCACGTAACTAATTTAAGTTTTTATAAGGAAATACTTGACATAGAATCAGATAATATAAAAAAGGATTCAAATAAAAGGTCACAATGGGAAATTAAGTACGACATAGAAGTAATCAAAGTAATCTTATCTCAGTTAATATCAGCTAGAACAAAAAGGGGAATAAATGAGTTAGGCACCGTGTGGAAATGGTTGGCTGGAACTCCGGATCATGATGATTTCATAAAAGTACAAAATAAAATCAATGACTTAATTGAAAATAATAATAAACAGTCTATTATTAATTCCAAATTGTTCAAAGAAATAGAATCTCTCTCTGAAGATTTTAAAAAGGTTTTTATTGATCAAGATTTACCACTTAGAAAACATCGCTTACGATTAATAACATTTGACCTACAAAACTTAATTGATACTATTACTCTTGCAAAAATTGACGTTTTTAACACCAAAATTTTAAACAATGAAGATATAAAAGAAATATTAAAACACGAGCAAAAGCCAGTAATTATCGCTGACTTAATGGATATCTCTGTGTTCAAAATCGCATTACACAAAGAACTTTTAATAATTTATATAAAATACCCAATAATAAAAAATAGATGCGAAATATATTACACTCGATCCATTTCCCAAATCGATGGAAAATTATTAATAAGTAATCAAGTCGCAAAATGCGAAAATACATATTATGAAATGTCTACATTTAAGAAAGAACTTTTTAATAATTATTGCACTTTAAGTTTAGAGAAAACATGTTTTACCCGATTATTAAATGGTGAACAATCAATTTGTAAAAAAATAAGAGAAAAGAATAAAAAAATAGACATTATCCAAGATGGTGCCATTTTAATAAATGGTAACAACATCGTCAACAATTCCGAATTAGGTGGTTCATTCTTAATAACATTTAATGGTACAACCACAATAAATAACGTTTCATATACCAATTTAGACAACAAAATTCTTAACTATATTACTACAAACCACTTCAAAAATTACGAAATATCCGATTATATATTTTCAAATAACTCAGAACTCTCTTTAGATAATATAAATATTTTAAATCCATTCATTAAAATTAATAATACCAAAATATCTATATCCTTTATATTATTAATTTTAATCATTATATATTTGATTTCTCTACCTATTATTAAATACAGAAATATGTTTGTAACCAAAAAACAACGGCCAGAGTCTGAAAAACCTAACGAAGATATATTTTTAACAGAATTAAAAGATCATTTAAACGAAATCCATAATGAATCGGGACGATCCATTTTAGAAGGGGGAGAGTTATCCAGCCCGTGAAACGGTTCCATTTATGGAATTAATAAACAAATTTTTAAATTCAATCCCAGCTAAATTGCCTTTGCCTTTGTTTGAGATTCTGCCTCCGCCTTTTTCATTAACTTCGAGGGCCGCGCTTGACCGTCCAGCTAAGATAAATAAACCTATCGTAAAGTAAATAACAGCTTCCGTTCGAAGCCAAACTCTCACGCTCAAAGCCCAAAGTATTGCGTTCCGATTTTCACTCAAAATTGCATCGGTCAGCATAATTTAATTTCACAACGAGATGCGCCAGTTTCAGCATAAGCTTTTATTTTAAACAAAAATCAAAGTTCTAGAAGCTTAAAAAAGAAAAAGCTTCTGGCCGAGGTTCGTTGGAGAAGATTTCAGAATTAAGGAGTCAGTCTTATTCGAATAGAAACCGCGATCGGTCAAATCTTAGAATCAAAAGTAAAAGTGTCTTGATGTAATAGTGACTTAGTGAATTAAGGTTTATTACCAATAAAGAATAATTATAAAATAAAAAATTATTTTTTTAAATCAACTACAACGATCAAATTTAATTTGCATGAGAGCGGCTGCCCAGCGGGAACATTCCTCTGGAAAATATGATATTTTCATGAGGTTTCTCCATACAAGCGGAAGGGACAAAACCTCATTCACCCCTTACATTTCTTCCGTCTCTGGTTTCAAAATACACGGGGGTGACACAAAAAGTAAGGGGGAAATGAGGTTTCTATGTGGTTTTCCAAAGGAATTTCAAATTCCCTACACCGTCGCCTGCTAAAAGATACAGGATTTCCAACATTTTCTGCTAAAAGGAAGAGGATTTCCAACACACAAAGAACCACCTTCTCACTTTCCCGGTGGGTGGCTCTAGAGCGCTCTCTCTCTCTCTGACTTTTGAGCAAGAGAACCTGGAGCCAGCTCTAGAGCCAGCACCAAAAAATGGTGTGCAAAAAAATCGTATGGCGTTATCCATCTTCATATTCTAATGTCTTTGGTAATACTCTAGTTTAGAAGACTCACCCCCAAAATTGTCGAAAAAATTATCCTCGACTTCTGAAGAATATACATGCTGAAAGAAGTTGGCGGTCAGACATTGTTCTCTTATAATTTGTTCACGCAACTTAGAAAGCGTTTTTAATAATAAATAAAAATTATAATTAAAACCAACTTAATTTTAATGAGCTCCTATAAAATGAATACATTTTTTAATGAGTTTCTATTAACCTAATTATGTTACTTAAAATAGTGACAGGTATGGGAACAGTTTGTGAATCGTCACTTGGAAAGAAGTGAAAAAATCAAATTTGAAAATTCCAAAACAATTCAAACAAACATTATGAGCGGCTTAAAAATTAAGGATATAAAGTATCATTGTATCAAAAACGAATTGTAGAAGAAAATATTTTTATTTAATTTTTCTTCAGTATTACATAAATGACCTTCTGTGGTTATTAACAATACATACAAGAATACAAAATCCATTTTCAAAGAATTTTATTTGGTAATTTTGGTAAGAAAGTCGAAATTTTGAAATCGGGTCAAACGTTTACAGAAAGGGACGAGAAACTTTGTAATTTTTGCACTGCGATTTCTCTGGCTGTTGTAAACAAACCAAAAAAGTTTAAATATGGATACAAAGAGTGAAGGTTTTGTCACTCACATTCCAATACCTTGTCGTTGTGTAAGGGAATGTGTGAGTCGCGGTTGATATGTCAGGAATAAGGCGAATAGATAGCGCGGCTTACGGTGAATAAAGACACTAACTCGTAGTATTAATTGTATTTTAATGATGAACAACTGGATTATAAAATATGAATGGATACAGATATACGTTATTTAATTTGTGCGTTGCGATATGTCGTTCTCGCGGAGCGGACGTTGCTCGTGTCGTTCTCTTTTTGCAATTCTTCGCCAACTTAATTCGGAGTTGCCAGACCGTTGCTGTCTAATGGTTCTCCATCACAACAGGATCGTGACAGCTCGGCCAATCCTGCATTCGGATCGTCCTCGATTCGATCCTCGTCATCGTCGGGAACATCCAGCTCAGGGACGTTGGAGCACCAAGGCTTGATTATATCGGAGGAATAGAAAGAACCGTATTTACGTCCTGTAATCTGAATACCTGGGATGTCTTCGATTACATAACGGTCATTTCCAAGTACCTTGACGACGATATAAGAACCTCGATAGCGTGGTTCGAGCTTTCGCGACTCGCCTGTAGCAGCTGGTTCATTTTCAACGACTACAAGATTACCTGTGGAATAGATAGAAGGGTTAGCGTGTTTGGTATCAAAGCGTTGTTTCCATTTAGCTCGCTAATTACG
>JBAMCF010000937.1:0-65160 GCA_037075285.1 Drosophila lutescens | reverse complement strand
ACAACAGATGAAAGTCTATTTATTTTCATCCTCTTACGCTTCCTCTTCTTCTGTTTTTTGTTATTTCGCTTCCGAACACCCATTCCAAAATGTTTCTTTGCTTTCATAAAATTAGTTACAAAATATGCTGCTGCTCGCTCCTTAAGAGAACTATTCTTCGCCTTTACTCGCTCCCAAGCCTTGTTAATTAATGCAGAATCTGCCTTATATCGATTGCTTAGATCCTTGGTTTGTGAATAGGCAATATCGTGACCTTGCAAGCTTCATCCAACTGACTAATTCCGTGATCTCCACGCTGTAATCGCTCTGCAAGCTTTGTACCGGGTCCACAATAGTTATATCCAGGAATGTGAAACTCAATCGGAAGAGAATCTATTAACTTATTAATAAGACCACTTCCACGTTTACGATGTAAATAATGACTGATGTGATTATAAAAACGTTTCCCATTATATATTGTCTTTATTCATTGAAGATTTATCACGGAATAAACATATTTATAATAGGATGCGATTAATAAAGCAAAAAAATAACATTATTGTTCGTAACATTGAGAACGTGAATAATGTTAAACAACCACCACGTCACAGTGAATTATTACCAAACACAATTAGAGCTCTTGTGGTTGGTCCATCCAACTGCGGGAAAACTAATGTAATGATCAGTCTTATTGAGAGTCCAAATGGTTTGAGATTTGAAAATATATACGTGTTTTCAAAGAGTCTATACCAACCGAAATATGATTACTTGGAAAAGCTATTTAAACCGATTAAAGGTATGGGATATCATACATTCTCTCAGAACGAAACTGTTTTACCACCCACCGAAGCAAAAAATAATTCAATCATGATTTTCGACGATGTGGCTTGTGAGAAACAAGATAATATTCGATCATATTTCTGTATGGGTCGTCACAAAAATATTGATTCTTTTTATTTATGTCAAACATATACACGGATACCAAAACATCTTATACGGGACAACGCAAATGTAATTATTATGTTTAAACAGGATGATTTAAATATGCGATACATATTTCGGGATCATATCATCCCTGACATGAATTATGAGACATTTACGAAAATTTGTCAAAAATGTTGGGAGGATAAATATGGATTTTTATTTATAAGTAAGGATGACAATATTGATAAGGGACGATATAGAAAAGGATTTGACCAATTTATTGTTCTTTAATTTTAATATAAGATTGGGGCGGGGTTGTATGACACCCAGTTGAACAACAGATTTCAAAATGGTTAGATCATTGACTCTATCAGTGAATGGAAATAGTTCCGTTATAAACACAGTTTATTTTCCACCAATTGAATTAATCGGGGAATATGAGTGTGCGCTAGTTGAGTTTAACATGTACAACTCAATTCCCAACGTGGATGTAAATAACAACCTCTTTCATATTGGTGATAAAGTTATTATTATTCCCACCGGCTCCTATGAACTCAACGATATTTCTCAATTTATTTACAACAAGTTAAAGGATTATAATCTGGAAAATACAGTGAAAATTGTAAGCAATAATAATACACTTCAAGTGGAAATAATTAGCAGTAAAGAAGATATATACTTTAATAAGGAGAGGTCAATAGGTCATTTGTTTGGTTTTAAGCAAAAAGTGTTAAAGGCAAACCAAAATCACTTGTCCGATAATGCTGTCAACATTTTAAAAATTAATTCCATTCGTTTGGAATGTAATATTGTGAGTGGCTCTTACGTTGATAATATACCAAATCACGTATTACATGAGTTTGCAATTTCGGTTCCACCGGGCTATAAAATGACTGTGACACCACACAATCTCATCTATTTACCTATTAACTGCAGAGAAATAAGTACTCTCTCAATACATATCGTTGATCAGAACGGAGATTTATTGAACTTGCGTGGTGAAAACGTATCAATTCGCATACATATTCGCGCAATAGAATGATAATTTACAATAAAAGCAACGGTATACTTCATCAACCGCGCACTAGCAGTTGTAAAGCTAAAGGAACAGGATTAAATCGAAAGGGTCTTACATTAAAAAACAAATTGTTTTTAAAATCACTGGGCTTCAAAATTCAAATCTGATAATAATAATAATAAGAAGCATTTAAAATGAATGAAATTTTAAATGTTCGTGAGAGACCGTTTTCAGATGAAAGTATTTCGAAAAAGGAATATCATACATATTCCTCATATCATCAATCATTTAAAGCAAATGATGAAATACGTATTTGTATTCAAAATCAGGACTTGTATGTACTCCCTCACGAAAGCTATCTTAATTTTCAAGGAGTTGTTAAGAGAGTAGCAGCCGATGGTACAAGCACCACTGATAATATCGAGGTTACGTTTCGCAATAATTGTATGGCAAATTTTATTGATGAAATTAGATATGAAATAAATGGTTACGAAATTGATAGAACACGGTTTGTTGGCATGAGCAGCACCCTTAAAAATTATCTATCGGAAAGTCGTCAGGATAGTCGCAAACTTTTAAATGCTGGATGGAGTGGTGGAAATGATATTATTACAAAAGGTAATTTTAATTTCTCGCTACCCTTAAAAAATGTAATGGGGTTTGCTGAGGATTATAGAAAAGTTTTACTGAATTGTAAGCATGAACTTATACTTTTGCTGACAAAAAATCTGGATGATGTATATGTTAAAAACAAAGCAAACCATACATATGATTTGGAAATGACTAATATTAGCTGGAAAATCCCTCATGTAACACCCAGTGATGCTGCAAAAATTAAAATGTACGATATAATAAAGAGTGGCGTAAATTTACCGATAGCTTTCCGTAGTTGGGATACATACATTAACCCAAAACTGATACAGGGAAATCAACACGTCTGGAGCTTAAAGATAGGAAGTAATAGAGAACGACCGAGATTTGCTATTATAGCCTTCATGTTGAATGGAGAACTAATTACAAATAATTTATCCAACCTGAAAGTCCACTTGAATTCAGAAACGTATCCATATGATGACTTAAATGTAAACTTTGAAAATGATAAATATGCCCACCTTTATGATATGTATGCAATGTTTCAAAAGAGTTATTACAACCGCCCAGCAGAACCATTTTTATCACCGACAGAATTTAAAAGTAAACCTATTATTGTAGTTGACCTTTCATATCAAAATGAAACAGTTAAATCGGGACCTATCGACGTGAGAATTTCAATCGATTTGAAAAAAGCAAACAATGAAAACACTCAAGCATATTGTCTCCTTATTCACGATCGTTTAGTTGAGTATAGTCCTTTAAGTGGGTTAGTTCAAAGAATTGTTTAACAATATATCAACCACATAAAATGGAGAAAGATCTAGTTGCAATTGATGTACAAGGATTTTTTGATAACAACGACAAGTTCATTCTAAAGGAAATTGGAGTTGTATTTAGCAAAGAAAATAAGTTTAACAATGATTTCGTTATACAACCTCCATTTGATTTCACTCGTCTTAATAACAAGTCCCGAAAAACTGCTCTCTGGCTTACCAAAAACCATCATAAAATTTTTTGGAACGATGGAATAAACAACTTTAAGCAAACAAGAAAATATATTAAACAAATCACTTCGGGAAAGGTGGTTTTATGCAAGGGAATTGAAAAGAAACGTTTTCTAGAAATCTTTCTCAGATCACCGCACATAAGAGATGTTGAGGAATTGGGTTGCCCACCATTAAACACCGTAAACATAAACCAATTCCCATTTTGCTCAATACATATTAAAAGCGGTATTTGTGCTCTGAATAATGCGCACAATATTTTAAATTTTTGCAATGGAACTATGGTCTAACACTTATACATATACAATGGATAACCGACAAAGTGGATTAATAAACCGAATTAATAATTTCACATCCCAATTTGGTGAGGAAATTTTTAAAGAAGATTTAAAATATCTCATTGATACAAGGAATATGTTCATGGATGAAGGAGAAGACGATCTTAACAATACGGTATATGGTAATCATTTTACGTTTTGTAATAATGGATTCGGCGAAGATGCGTGTGCCTGCTTTTTCTATAAAAATCATCGAGACGGAGCCTTAAAACTAATGTCATCATATTTAGTGTATTAGAAAAGCCTGTTACAAATTTCCAAATAAACATGAGCTAAATTCATGACCTAAATTCTAATTAACATCTTCTTTTGTTTGGGGGATGGGTGATTTTTTCAGCTATTTCTTTCAGGTCAAAAGTTAAAATAAAAAAATATACTTGAATTTAAAATTTACATATTCTTTTTGTTATTGGGGTGGGAGTTTGTTTCTCAGTGGCAAGCAAAGGGATCCCTTTTCAAGGGTGCTTGCTTTCAGCTGTTTCTTTTGGACGTGACAACAGCCCGTGACATTCTAACACGTACCCGTGTGAGCACCACACTTTCTTAATCTAAGCAAAGGACACCCGGCACACCCCAGTAATTTCTCCCCCATTAACTAGGATAACCCAAATATTTCGCTATGATCACCTGACACACCCCAGTAACTTCTCACCCGCTTAACTAGATTCCCTCCCCTCGTTCCACCCTATTTTTCTAACTTCTCCCACGTTCGATCCCGTCAACCTACTCGTCAACCACTTAAGCAGAATGCCTCCCCTCTTTCACCCCATTTCCTAGATACAAAAGCTGGATATAACTATTGTGGACCCTAATTTACGATCACCCGTCACACCCCAGTAACTTCTTCCCGCTTAATAAGGGTCCCGATTTCTTAAACGAAATTCGGGGGAGCGAATTCCTGAATACAATTCCTAGATATAAGCAACTTATCACCCTAATTTACGATCACCCGTCACACCCCAGTAACTTCTTCCCGCTTAATAAGAGTCCCGATTTCTGGATCGGATTTCTGGATATAAGCAACGGTCACCTGTCACCTTGGCCTAATTTATTACCCTAATCAACGATCACTCGTCACGCACCCATTAACTTTAATTACCCCCACACCTGTCACCTTGTCCTAATTTATTACCCTAATTAGCATAATTAATTACCTCCCCCTCCACTTTTGTATCCAGCCTTTGTATCCAGAACCCCCATTTATATACTACTGATCAAATTATTTCATTTCACAGAAAATGTTTAAAAATATAAAAAACAATAATAAATTTCTTTGTATTTTATGGCAATCCTTGATAAATGTGATCAAATTTTTTAATCGTCTTACCACATTACCCACATTTATTCTTATTATTATTTGTAAAAATTGTGAGTAAAATAAATTAAAATCATCAATAAATTTTATGATTATAGACATTATGATTATAGTTTTTAATTCA
The DNA here is from genome assembly GCA_037075285.1 of Drosophila lutescens. Lineage (NCBI taxonomy): Eukaryota > Metazoa > Arthropoda > Insecta > Diptera > Drosophilidae > Drosophila > Drosophila lutescens. The sequence continues at coordinate 59,864 of JBAMCF010000937.1, read as the reverse complement.
ATTTATTTGATTAAAAATTATTAATATTTTTTCTACGAATTTTAAAATTACTAAAAATTAAAGATAAATGTGAGAACAAGATTTTTTTTGTGAAAATCATAGGATTTTTAAATATTATAAGTCGGTGATTTTTTGTTAAAAAATATTATAATTGTAGTGCCACAGAAATCACACAGCGCATAAGCGGCCTGATATTGATGCTACTCAGAAACCCACCCCCACTTAACGCTCAGAAATTATCTATCCCCACACCGCCGCCTGCAAAAAGGAACAGGATTTCAAGAACACAAAAACCAACTTCTCACTTTCCTGCTGGGGTGATTCACTTTCTATTGGTGGACATATGCCTGACTAAGCTTTCCACAGTGGATATCGTTTGCTATTTGGTGAGAGTTGCTTCATAAAGGATAGTTCATCTCTATTTTTCTCAGCTTCTAATGCTTTGCGGAGTATGCAGTTGGCTTTTTAGGCGCTCCTTGGAGGCTGGGGATCTATGGGCTTGCCACTCTCGACGAAGCCTTCTCTTATTGTATAGCAGTTCTTCGATGTGCCTAGAAGCACGTCTGCTGTTAAGTGGTTTATTAGATGTTATAGGTTGCGTGGAATGTTGTGCAGCCAGTGTAATAACATTCACTAACGCTTCAACTGAATTGTCGAGGTCTTCTTCACAGGAAACGTTTGGGCAGTCATTAATATGGGTACTTACATACTTTCTGTATTTGAGCCAGTCTGTTTTACCAGTAGTTAAAGAATGTGGGCGTTCTGTAACCTGAGGATGGTCGTAGAGGTGAAGCAAGATGGGCGAATGATCTGATGATAGATCTGATAAGTGCTCCACACGAACATAAGCCTGCGGCACTCTTCTTGTGATAGCAAAATCAATCAGGTCAGGTTTCTGATTTGGATCTGTTGGCCCATATGTAGTTTGTTTCGTGGAGTTATTATCAAGTTGTAATGTTGTTTTCCCTTGGGGTTGATGAGTCGAGATCCCCAGTGGGTGTGCTTTGCATTGTAGTCACCAGCTGCTATAAAGCGGTCACCCAATACATCGAAGAAGTTTAGGAATTCTGCTTCGGTAATAGCGAAGCGCGGTGGGCAGTATATAGAGGCTAGGTTTAGGTAGCCGCTTTGGGTTTCGAGGTGTACTGCTGTTGCTTGGATATAAGTCGTAGCGAATGATGGCATCTCGTAATGCCTAATGCGATTCTTTATCAGAATTCCAGTACCTCCATGAGCCTTCCCATCAGGATGATTTGTCGAATAAAATGTATTGCCAGTAAGATGAAAATAGTTTTTATTTGTTAAGTGAGTCTCTGATATGAGCATGGCGTCAATGTCATATTGATCAATGAACTGCATAAGGTCGTATTTGTGCTGTGAAATGCCATTCGCATTCCAGAAAGATATTTTAAGAGTAATCATCTAAGATTTTTGTTTGACTAGAAGCTCCAGGAGGAGATTTTGAGTGCGCACAAGCTCCTGCAGCGTTTGCTGCATTGCTCCCATTGTTTTTGTTATAGTTGCCAGCATTAATTCTATACCACTAGGTAATTGGGATGTGTTTACGCAGATACTTTCCGAAGTATGGTTCGATGCCTGTTGCTCCAACAATCCTGAAGTGGTTTGTTTAAATGTAGGTGTTGGAACTGAAGCGTAAGACCCGTTGTTGTAGCTCAGCGCCTGAGCAAAAGAGACTCCCGTCGTCGTTGTTGATGGTATGTATGGAAGATTTTGGCGGATGGCTGGATTTCTAGCTGCAGTTATTTTTTGGGTTAGGCGGTTTTTCATCTCCTTATAAATACGGCAACCTCTGTAGTTGGCCGTGTGGTTTTCCCCACAGTTGCTACATTTTTTGGCAGATTGGCTCTCCTTATTTAGAGGGCAGTCCATAGTTAAATGTGCATCCCCGCAGACAACGCAGACCGCGCGAAGTTTGCCGTATTTTCTCGTATGATCATATTCTTGACAATTCGTACATTGGACGGGTCCATTCCGTTTATGGGGTTCCTCAACCGTCATTCTGCGGTGCAATAGATATTGAAGCTTGTAGATTGGGTGAACTTCGTTTTTATTTAAAGGCATATTTTCAGGCGTCAGTTCTATCTTGATCATTGGCTGGGGAATTTTGTTTCTGTTTATTATGTTTATAGCCGTTTTGGCGTTAAAACCCTTTTCTTTAAGCCCATCTATTATTTCAATGGTTGGAACTGTTGATTCAATTCCTTTGATAACTACTTGTAGGCCTTTGCTACTTTTGAGTTGGTAGGTATAGTAATTGGTTTTTCCCTCATCTAGGTATTTGGCCACTGATCGATAATCTTGTTCGTCGTTACCTGAATTTTGGTTTCATTTATGTACCTCTTTTTATAGAAGTGACATAGAACTTGTAAGCTCCAATTAGGTCAGTTATTTTTTTGACTAGCTCAGCACAATTTCCGTGACGAAGATTTATGGGTGGTGGCCTTAGTTTCTTAGCCGTAGTTGTTTGAGTGGCAGCATTATCTTCGTTTGTGTCACTAAGAATCGAAAATCTGTTATTGGTCAGCGGATTTTTCGGGACAGTGATAGTATTTGATTTTGATACTTTTGAGGCGTTGGTTTTTATAGAAGATTGCGGGCTTAATTTTATTTTTTTTTGCACATAGCGATCGATTCCAGTTTGTATTAACGTTCCGTTAGCATTTTTTGTCATTTTTTGTTGGAGGAAGGGGAGCTTGCCGGTCAGAACTGACGATGCCGGGCGCTGATGTAGTTGTTGTTGTGTTGGTTGTTGTTGTTAGTGTCGAAGTCACAGTGGTAAATACGGGCATTGTGCTGGTAATTGTTGTTATATTGCTTGTAAGGTCGTGGGGGTCGGGGGACGGGCATTGGTCACTCCACGGCTCATTGGGTGCTGTGCCGCTTGCACATAGTAATGCAGGGGAGAGCGAGCGCGCTCTCTCTGTGCTCACTTGCAATGTTGCAGTTTTCGTTGGTACTATTGACTCATCAGATCATATACAAAAGTAAGCGTCGTTCTGATTTCTGATTGACGAAAGTCGACGTTCGTCTTGTTGTTGTTGCCGAGCTGTGCTCATTATACCCGTTACTCGTAGAGTAAAAGGGAATATTGTATTCGTGCAAAAGTATGTAACAGGGAGAAGGAAGCGTTTCCGACCCTATAAAGTATATTTATTCTTGATCAGGATCACTAGCCGAGTCGATCTAGTCATGTCCGTCTGTCCGTCTGTCTGTCCGTCTGTCCGTCTGTCTGTCTGTCTGTCCGAATGAACGCTGAGATCTCGGAAACTATAAAAGCTAGAAGATTGGCATTTTGCATGCAGATTCTAGGAGTTCCTACGCAGCGCAAGTTTGTTTAAAAAGGGTGCCACGCCCCCTCTAACGCCCACAATCGCTTATATACGATTTTAAAAATTTCAATATTTCGGAAAAGTAAAAAAAATCGGACCATTCGTTAAAAAGTTATGCGTGTTCAAAGTTTCTATCTCCATCTCCCTCGCACTCCCTTTACCTTAGTAACGGGTATCTGATTGTCGGCGCACCCGACTATAGCGTTCTCTCTTGTTTTAATTATATTTCAGAGCTTGAACTCTGGCACGATGGCTTTTAATTTATAATTTATAGTTTATATTAGTAATTTATCACACTAATCTTAAAATTTTCATGGGCAACACGAGCACTTGTACCCATGCCTACCCATAGCGTCTTTTCGCGAATTAAGTTCGGTTATTTTCACTATATTTTATAATCATTCGGCGGAGCGATACAAAAATACGTCTGATGTCGTTGACAGTCACGAAAATGACAATATTTTAAAAGGAAGATATTTGGTCAATATTTTAAACATCACCTAAGTGTAAAACTGTTATCATAAATTAGATGGAGATGATCGCAAAAATCATCAGAATAAATTCAATAAATAAATTAATAAGTAAAATAATTGAAATTAATAAATATTTTAATATTAATAAAAGTAGTTAAAATTAATAAGCAAACACATAAAAAATACTAATATGAAGACGACAGAATTTCCACAAACTGTTATGCGAGTCCCTTTTATGTGATCTTTATAAGCCATTTGTGGAAAGAAAATAAATTTTAGAATCAATTTAGCAGTTAAAGGTTCTGGGGGTCGGAAAATATTTCCCACATCTGAGAATTATTAACTTGTGAAAGGGCATAGCTGAACAAGCCTGGGAAAACTGCCCCAGGTGATATTGCTACATTTTAGATGAGGATTGGTAGATAGGAACCTAATGGATAAGAATTCCAATTTTCAAATATTTTGATCCGCTGGTTTACGAGAAATCTTCCGCAACTTAAGAACATATCACTTGATGTATCTTCCCTTCGGTGGTTCTTAAGAAAACTTTTTTGATGCCAATAATTTTTGTGTTAACCTTCAAGAATGTCAGCCAATCTTTGGATTTTTACCATTCTTATAAGGTAACAAAAATCGCGATTCAAATTTTCAAAAAATTGGTTCATGTTGAATATGTATAATCTTCTCTTTCTTATCTAACGGTTCTGCATTATCCCAACATATGTATAAGTATGTATACATCGCAATGAAGCGAAGCTCTCTCAACTCTCTTTAGTATTCGCTTTGAGTTTGCATTTATCATGGATCATGTTAGTTCCTAATAATCAGTCACAAATAAATACCACAACGAATAGGTTATGAGCCCAGGAGTTTCTGTCTGTGGCGGTTGAAAGTGAATTTTCTTTCCTTTTGAAATTGTGATTCGGTCGATTGTGAAAATGAGTTCGTCATTCCATTCAATCGATAAGCTCGACAACGAGAATTATAGCGCGTTGGTTATCCAAATGAAAAGCGTGCTAATACACTCCGAGTTGTGGTCGGTGGTGTGTGGTCGAGAAGTGAAAACTGAAGACGATAGTGATGCGCAAGCCGCGCAGTTCGATGTGAAAGACGAAAAGGCCCTTGCGAGCATTATGCTATGCATCAAACCATCGCAGATAAACTATGTGAAAAATTGTACATCGGCAAAAGATGCATGGGGAATTCTAGCAGGAATTCATATACCGACAGGTCCCGCGCGTCGCATAACACTGTTAAAACAGTTGTTGTTCATGAAAATGGATGAACATGAATCGGTAATAAACCACGTAAATAAATTTTGAGCGATCGTGGAAAAACTAAATGAAATAGATTTGACTATGCCAGAAGAAGTTTTGTCCACTTTGCTACTATCGAGCCTCCCGGAAACTTACGAAACTTTTGTGATTGCAATGGAGACACGTGATAGTCTGCCAAGTATGACCACCCTCAAGGTCAAACTTCACGAAAAAGGAGACAGACGCAAGGAAATTCAAGAGTGCGCAGAGAAAAGTGAACAGCGTGCATTCGGTTTCAATTCGGGCGGTAAAAATTGGTCAGCAGACAAGCAAAAGAAGTATAGCAAAAAGGGACAAAAGAAATCGAACGGTTCAAGTGCCGTTATTTGCTGGTCTTGCGGTCGACCGGGACACAAGGCGTCAAAGTGTAGAGCAAAAAATCGTGAGAACAAACCGAAAGGAAACGACGACGCGGAGAGTAAGAAATCGTATTCGTATTCCGTTTTTGCATGTGCTTCTAAAGCTCTCTTTCCAAAGAGTTTGTGGTGTGTCGACAGTGGAGCTACAGCTCACTTGTGTTGTGAGCGATCTCGTTTCTCAGAACTAAGAGAGCACAAAGAGCGAATTGCCTTGGCGGGAAACAGCTACATAGAAGCAATTGGACGCGGCACAGTGGAACTGATTTGGCAAGACAGCCACATTAAGCTTGTCAACGTTTTATATGTCGAGGAGTTGCAATGCAATTTCATATCCGTGTCAAAGGCTATCGAAAGTGGTTTTACAGTTGAATTTACGAAAACAGAAGCGCGACTGAAAAACAATAAAGGCATCGTAACAATGACTGCAAACAAGCAACACGATTTGTTTTTGTTCGAAAACCAAGTGAACAAGTGCTTCGGTGTAAAAACAAATTCAGTAAATGTGTGGCACGATCGTTTCGGACACCTAAACAACGGAAGCCTAGTACATACTGACATATGCGGACCAATCAATAAAAACTCCCTAGGCGGAAGGCGGTATTGTGTAACGTTCATCGACGACAAATCGCGTTATGTGTTTGTTGACTTTCTAAAGACAAGAGACGAAATCTTGATTAAATTCAAGGAATTTAAATCATTCGCAGAAAACCAAACGGGCGAAAAAATAAAACTTTTGAGAAGCGATAATGGCCGTGAATATTTAAGTGACGCGTTTGAATCATTTCTTGCTGAAAGCGGTATAAAAAGACAATTAACAGTGCCTCATACTCCGCAGCAAAATGGCGTCGCGGAACGTGCAAACCGGACTTTGGTTGAAATGGCACGCAGCATGATCTTCCATGCAGGTTTGGATGAACGGTTCTGGGCAGAGGCAATCAAGACTGCTGCCTATTTGCGTAACCGTGCAGAAACATCAGCTTTACCGGGTACAACACCGTTTGAAGTGTGGACAGGAAGAAAACCCTGTGTAGGGCATCTACGAATCTTTGGTGCGAAGGTAATTGTCCTGAATAAAAAGCATCACAAGAAATTTCTCCCAAAAGGCGAGGAGCATTACTTGGTCGGATATTCTGAAACAGCAAAGGCATATAGGCTGTTTAATCCCGAGAAACAGAAAGTGATTGAGGCTCGTGATGTCATTTTAATGGAAAACACCCTGTTTAGGAATCGCTTGGATGCGGCGAATGCACATAAATCGGGACACCCCCAACTTCTTGAGTTCCAAGAGCAGGTGCAAGAAACGATTCCAGACGAACAGGCTATAGAAGTGGCTAGTAAGGACGAGGAGTTCCCGGCGGATGTTAGTAACATCAGGATCACAGAGGAGCTGTAACCTTCAGCCGAAGATGATGAGATCATCGGGCAGCCCATTTCAGAAGGAGCACGAAGGGGTCGTGGGAGACCTAAAATGGTTTATACAGGTCGTCCCGGACGCCCACCAAAACAGTTTCACATGCTAAGCAACATACCGGCTGAAGACATTAGTATCCCTACTAATGAAAACGAGGTTCTAACTAACAAACATGCAGCGGAGTGGCGTGCGTCAATGGAAACTGAAATGTACAGTCTACTAAAAAACAGAACTTGGTCACTAGTCGATCTTCCAAAGGGTCAAAAACCGATCGGATGCATGTGGGTGTATTCATTAAAGCGTGACAAGGATGGTAATGTTGAGCGCTTCAAATCCCGACTCGTTGCCAAGGGTTGTGCTCAGCGATACGGAGTTAATTTCACCGAAACTTTCTCCCCCGTTGCAAGATATTCTACTATCAGGCTGGTCTTGGCGTTGGCTGCAGAACATGGATGGTACATGCACCAAATCGACGTTTCTTCAGCGTATCTTAATAGCGAGCTACGGGATGTCATCTATATGCGTCAGCCGAAAGGATTTATTAATCATCAATACCCTGAGCGTGTGCTAAAGTTGCACAAATCACTGTACGGGCTGAAGCAGAGCGGCAAGGAATGGAACGAAAAACTCAATTCTACACTCATCAGGCTTGGTTTTCGACCATGTCCCAGCGAGCCGTGTTTGTATACTAAAAATGTTTCTACTAATATATGTATTATTGTGGTATACGTAGATGATCTCTTGATAGCCAGTTCCGACAAAAGATATCTCGAATCGGTTAAAGCTGCTATTGCTGATGAATTCCAGGAATGGCGGCCAGTTGAAACATTTCCTAGGCATGGAAATAGAGAGAGATGGCGAGACCGGAAGCGTGAGAGTTGGCCACCAGCAGTATATTGAGGATCTACTCAGAGATTACTCTATGGAGTGCTGCAAGCCAAATGCTACACCACTGGAGGCAGGACATCAAGTGAAATGCGACGATCCTAGCTGCAAACGCGTTAATCAGGTGACCTATCAATCTTTGATTGGGTCTCTGATGTACCTTGCTGTTACTACGCGGCCAGATATCCTCCATTCGGTGGCGAAATTGGCACAACAAAATGCTGACCCGCACACTGAACATGAAGTCGCTGCAAAACGAGTGCTGCGATACCTCAGAGGCTAGGCAGTTGCATTACCATCGTACTGGTCGTGCAATACATTGCTATGTGGACGCTGATTGGGCCAGTGATAACTCAGACCGCAAATCTTACAGCGGCTGGGCCTTCTTTGCTGCAGGCGCTGCATTCTCATTCGAATCCAAGAAGCAAAGTGTGGTCGCCCTCAGCAGCACGGAGGCGGAATATATTGCACTCTCCACGGCGTCTAAAGAAGCAGCTTATATCATCAAACTGGTACTGGACTTGGACTGGGACTGGGCCCCTATTAAATCAATTACATCCAAATATATGCCAAACATTTTTTAATTCGGACCACTTTTCACCCATAATATTAAAAACTTTACTCATTGATAATAATTCTGGTCTTAAAACTAACTATTTACAAGCCAACTATATTTTACTGACTCTATTCCTAACCATCCAGAAATAAATTCTTCAGTTTTTTGTTTGTTTAACACTGTTGCACCACTCGATAAATTATGAATATTTTATATGAAGTAGATTGGTATAGGACACACAAACTGTAAAAAATTGGCGGTGTTGTCAAAACTGTTAAGTCTTGAACCATTTTTTTGAAAATTTTGATCGCGATTTTAATTAACTTACAAGAATGGTAAAAATCCCAAGATTGGTTGACAATCTTGCAGGCTATTTCAAAGATTTTTAGCATGAAAAAAGATTTCCTAAGAACCACCGAAGGGAAGATATATAAAGTGATATATTCTTAAGTTGCTGCAGATTACTCGTAAACCAGCGAGTCAAAAGATTTGAAAATTCGAATTCTTATCCATTAAGACTCTATCTACCAAACCTTATCCAAAATTTTGCAATATCGCCTGGGGCAGTTTTCTCAGGCTTGTTCAGTTATGCCCTTTATTTCATTAGACGTTGTTTTGATTTCTCTATTAGTTTTACAATCATAGAATACATCTTTCCCCAAAATGATCGGACATGTTTGTCTTAGATAACAATCTTTGGATACTTTGGGTGTGTGACCTTTCTCACGTACAAAGGAATCCCAGTTGAATATTAATTGCTCATAATGAGGAAAAAATTCACATGTTCTGTATTGCTACATGGGGGATGTCGGGGGTGGACGGAACGTGAGCGACCTTTTCTCACGTGGGTGTGTGGCCTTTCTCACGTACATAGAAAGCCCATTTGAATATTACCCTGCAGTTCCCAAATTCCGCCCAAGCGCTGAAATAGCACTGAGTCGACTGCGACGCCGGCAGAGCATCGGCAGAATCGACTCTCTCACCAAACCTCTCTCTCTCTCAATCTCTCTCTTTACGAAATTAAGGTGTTGAAATAGCAGTGAATGAGAGCTTAAAAATGGTGAGGAACAGGTCAAAATTTTTGGCCAAAATTCATCACAACATCATCACCATGGTGAAACTATACAAGGTGGTCTCGTCGCGAGAGCTGCCCTCTTTTGAGGACGTTATTTGCGCCAGTCGTGCGAATGAAATACTATTTCTATCTCTTTCTATCGCTTGTCTCTCTGAAAAATAACGTCCTCGGCAGAGCTGACGAGACCACCTTGTATAGTTCCACCATGATCATCACTAGGCCGACAGTGTCGCCGGCGGAGCCGACCGAAACGGCGCCAAATTTCTCTCTCTCATCCTCTTTCTTTAAACTTCGCCTGGGTAGAGACAAATTAAGCAAGCGCGATCGTGACAAAGGGAAGCAAACAACAGGAGAGGTTGAAATTGCAGATGTTGTTTTTCCCGCTCAGTATTATTTTTCTATTTCTCATGGCAGGCGCCGTTTTGCCGCGGTTTTCAAATGCGTTTTAACTTTTAAAAGAGTAGCATTGCTGTGATTAGTTATTTTCGAGTTAAAACAAAAGTCCTTTAATCAAGAATACATTTTTAGATAAGTAATTTTCAAGTGTGTTAAAACCTAGCTATATTATTATTACTATAGCTTCTCATTTTTAGATTATGTTTTATTTTTTAATATTTTTATGTCAAGCTGATGGAACAAATTGCATAAAAAATATCGTTTCAATTGAGATCAGCCCTGCACAGTGGTTCCGTCAGAGGCCAAAATCAAAAAAACAGATCATAAAATATTTAAACACTATTTACGCTGTTTTTCTCCAAAATGCCAAGCTTCCTCGTGGCATACCAGATTTTATTGGAGAACTATCGGCACTTTCTAAAAATTGACCTAAAGTCGTGGGCACGTGTTTAGTTGCAAAGCAAAACTGAGCGCATCACTAATTTTTTGCAGCAACATCAACCTTTAACAGCGTTTATTTCGTAAATTACGTGACCAAATTAATATTCTTTGATATGGATTTTGAAGTTGAAGGTATTATCTAAAAATCGAGATGTTAATAATAATCGTACTTGTGAAATATTTCTCGTTACATCAATTCGATACATGTTTAGTGTCTATTTTGTGAACGTCTATTTTATGATAAGCTAAGGTTTTAGTGATGATCCAACAAAATCCAACAATTAGTTGGTATGCCAATTTGTTCGTCTGACTTTCAGGTAATATGTGCTTTCTTTCTTGTTTTTGTTTATATCCTTGCTTTTAATTTTGTTAGGGGTTTTAGCGTACTCGCACGTTCTTATGTTTTTAATTTATAATTTAGTGGTCCGACTTGAATAGATAACATATCTTTAAAAATAAAAAAAAATTGCATACTAAATTTGTATTATAACCGATCGTGCCTATAGCAGCTATATCATAAAGACGTCTGATATGGACCATTTTCATAACATATGTTTTGAATATTTTTTTATAATTTTGGGGAAATTTTTGTAACAATATAACAACTAGGCCGCGGCTTCATACAAGCCGAAACCCTGTGAACTGCTAAGTAAGTTTTTACCATTTCTGTCTCGTTATATAATATTATAAAAATATATATTTTCCAAATTGCAAACCCATTGGTCAGGTGGAGCCTCCGGAGAGGATGCGGAGATGCGTGAAAAATCTCCATGCGCGAAAAGGCAGCTCACCAAGACTCCGGAAGCTGAGAACGTGCCGAAGACCCCTACAAGTCACCCTAGTTTGTAAAAATCGAATGTAAAAGTATGAAAATAATTTTTAAAAAATTATGTAGTAGAATTAAATGAAAAAAATAAACCTAATGAAAAAGGCGATTAAATTCTACATATTTTTAATGAAAATGGGCAGTGAATAGGTGATGAAAATGGGCAGTGAATAGGTGATGAAAATGGGCGATGAAGGTGACGAAAATTTTTCTCTTTGCTTTTGGTTGTCATGATTTCTAATTGTTCAAAATCACAACGCCTACATAAAATTTGAAATAAAACAAGAAAGGAAGTTAGCTTCGGCAAGCCGAAGCTTATATACCCTTGCAGATCATTCTATTAATTTACAAATCGCAAAAATGTTAAATTTCCTATTATTTCACATTAATTTTTTGATCGTTTCTATGGCAGCTATATGATATAGTAGTTCGATCTTTTTAAAATTAAAATCGAAATTCGGAAATATTTCAAAATAGTCATATCCCAGAGTAGAAGGAAATGTAATAAAAATCGACAAAGCTATAATTTTTTTCCTATTAATTTCCATTTAATATTTCGACCGTTCCATGGCAGCTATATGATATAGTGATCCGATTTTTTTAATATTTAATTCGAAATTCAGAAATATATAAAAAATAATATTCCCAAGATTAGAAGGTTTTATTTGAAAAAACACCGAAGGGAGCTATAGGATATAGTTGTCCGATCCGGTCGACTTATATACTAACTGCAATAGTAAGACGACTTTTGGGAAAGTTTCATCCCGATAGCTTAAAAACTGAGAGAATAGTTTGCGTAGAAACAGACAGACGGACAGACGGACATGGCTAGATCGACTCATCTAGTGATGCTGATCAAGAATATATATACTTTATGGGGTCGGAAACGTCTCCTTCACTGCGTTGCAAACTTCTGACTGAAATCATAATACCCTCTGCAAGGGTATACAAATCTTACTATTCCTATGGGAGCCTTAAGATATAGTCCGATCCGGCTCGTTCCGACATATGTACTACCTGCAATAGAAAGAAGACTTTTGGGAAAGTTTCATTGCGATAGCTTTAAAACTGAGAGACTAGTTCGCATAGAAACGGACAGGCGGACAGACGGACAGACGGACATGGCTGGATGGACTCGGCTATTGGTTTCCGACCACATAAAGTATATATATTCTTGATCAGGATCACTAGCCGAGTCGATCTAGCCATGTCCGTCTGTCTGTCCGTCTGTCTGTCTGTATGAACGCTGAGATCTCGGAAACTATAAAAGCTAGAAGATTGGCGTTTTGCATGCAGATTCTAGGAGTTCCTACGCAGCGCAAGTTTATTTTGCCACGCCCCCTCTAACGCCCACAATCGCTTATATACGATTTTAAAAATTTCAATATTTCGGAAAAGTAAAAATGAAGTTTTATTGTGTTTATCAATACCTATCGAAATGTAGAAGAAATTTTTCAAATCGGACCATTCGTTAAAAAGTTATGCGTGTTCAAAGTTTCTATCTCCATCTCCCTCGCACTCCCTTTACCTGAGTAACGGGTATCTGATTGTCGGGGCACCCGACTATAGCGTTCTCTCTTGTTTTATATTTAATTTGCATAGATCCGACCATGTAGCTCAATTTGCTTTCAAAATATTTACCCTTAGTGTTTGCCTAAAGCAAATGAGTATTTAAAGCAACTTGTAGACACCGACAGAACTTAGCCTTTTTTTTTAAAATATTAGACACACGATGTTCTCCTTTGCGCAGTTTTATTCCAAGTGCCGTATGAGACAATTCGTCGTGGGGCGAAAAAGCTAACAACGATCAGGGTTGCTTCGACAACTTAACATAATAGGTTTACAGGGTTGGTTAACATGATAATAAATTCAAAAGAAGCCGTTATATGTCGAGCCGTTGGGGGTGTTTTGTTTAGCGATTTCAGCAGGCTGTGCCCCGCCTCACAGCTATCTGCGGCGCAACATGTATCAGCTGTAGAAAAATTCAAAATACTATGAGAAATAAGACAAGCAGATGAAATGACTATACATCGCCCGCGTTGAAGAGCTCCAGGTCTTCAATCCAATGGTAATGGGGCTAAATAGTGAATTGCTCGCTTTTAGGTTCCGCATTTGGTCTTGACAACTGCCACTCGCACCTTGCCGTCGGTCCCAGCGATCACTTCTGTGACGACGCCGAGTAACCACATCTGGGGTGGCAAATTATCCTCTTTAATAACGACGACGGTTCCAGTCTTGATGTTTGCGAGATCCTTTGTCCATTTGGCCCTTTGTTGCAAGCTTGTGAGGTAATCGCGAGACCAATCTCGCCAGAAACGTTGCTTGATTGCTGATACGAGTTGCCACCGCTGCAGGCAACTCAGATTATCCTTCATCGATGGAGGCAACTGTACTGGTGGCAATGTAGCGAGGGTGGTGCCAACGAGAAAGTGTGCAGGAGTAATAGCTTCCCCATCGTTAGGGCTGTTGCTATATGCGACCAATGGACGTGAGTTTAACACCGCTTCGACCTCGACGAGCACAGTCTGGACTTCGTCTTCCTTCAACAGAGCGTTTCCGACTGCTTTGATGAAAAGATGTTTGGCGGACTTCACAGACGCTTCCCACAAGCCCCCAAAATGGGGTGCTCGAAATCGAAGTGGTGAGATCCACCGAGAGTGCTGTACGTTTCTTGTTATCTGCGAGATTGGCTTTGATCTCCTGATGCATTCTTGACGAACCCACAAAATTTGTTGCGTTGTCGCAGTACAACTTTTCGAGAGGTCCGCGGCGACCAATAAATCTGCTGAGACAAAGTGGAAAGGAAATAGACGTAAGATCCTTTATAAGTTCCATATGAATAGCTTTTGTCAAGAAGCAGACACGTACATTTTAACTGGGGTTTTGCCGCGGATTCCTAATGATACTCTAATTGGGCCGAAAAGATCCACCCCGCTAACTCTGAATGGCCGACTGCTTAGAATGCGATCATCCGGTAGATTGCCCATTATTTGAGAATACAACCTAGGCTTGTATCGAAAGCAGTAAGTGCATTAACGAACAACAGCACTGCATTCACGACGGGCGTTGATCAGCCAAATACTTTGGCGAAGCAAGCCGACGAGTGCGCGTGGCCCAACGTGGCAATTGGTGCAATGAAGATGCTGGATGTACAACCTTACGTAAAACATAATTGGCATTATGTTCTAATGGAGCGTGCAACAAGCGGCCACCAACTCGCATTAATTGTAACGTACAATTACCAACTGTTTCTGTGCTAATGTCCGCTTCATCTACATAAATTTGTTCAGCTAATGGTTTCAACGTATTCCCGCAAATTTTTTTTGCATTTTGAAGCTATTTCGCGGTTCGTAATAAGTCTCCAGAACACCCGCAATCGGTGCCTTCCTATATGCAGCTGTTAGCTACACACATGCATACATACATACATTTACGTGCTCTCCAAGTATTCTGCAGCGCAGAGTGGGTCAAGTGCTTCAAATAATTAATTAAAAAAAACTCTTAAAATCCGAATTTTTAATTTTGTTAAGCAATTAAATATTTTTTCCCTATTTGTGCACCAGTGTGGCCATATTTTCCGTTTGCATAAATTAATAATTATTTTTTGTGCATACACTTTAATAATTATTTTCGATATTATTTCGAAAAATAAAAAAATCTTCACACAACTTTATCCACACAATCCAGTGTGACCGTATATCCCTACGGACTTTTCAATTGGTTCCTAAATTCCAAATTGTTTATTAATTTTTTACCTCTATAAATAGTTATTATTTGACATGGCATCCCAAGCAAAATCCGCTTTAAATAAATTTATTGACACAGCTGACACTCTGATCCATTTTGAGGCCATCATAAATGTTCCAGGTGCATCCTACCTTATCCGTCCTAAAAATCCGTAGGGAGCATGTCAGTTCCTTGTGGCAAAAGGTCAAGGAATCATATGACATATGCTCCGATTGCATTTTGGCTGTAGGGGATAGCGCCGCAGATACGTAATCCATGGTCAAGGTGAAATACAATATAACGTACGATGTATACGAAAAAGTCGCCGCTCAGATCCCCGAGCAAATCGAAATCCAACAGGGCTCCTCCCAAAAAACTCAAGCTCCAGTTACTCCGTCACAAAGTGTAATATCTTAAGGCTGTCGACTCCCTCCTATTAATAGCACAAGAGTCTGGAGCCCACGATCATCCCCAGGACTCTTGCCGCAGTGGTAATCACTGCCAGAAGTGTGTGGTATTGTTCACGCCAAAGGAGCGTTTAATTTCGGGAGACAGTGTCGAGCGGCAGTTTTCTCAAGATGTCCACATCTCGGTCGCTCGCACTGCACTTCGCTCTCCCTCTCCAACTCTCCCGCAACTCTACGCTGCGCTCTGGAGCCGCTAAGCTAAGCTTCATGTAATTAGTTCCTATTTACAAGTGTCCAAAAGAACAAACGCACGTCGCGTAATAACCCGAAGTTGTTCCACCGTGTTTTTCGTTACCATTTCTGCGCGGTTTTCACCCGTTTTTTCCTGGGACTCATCATCTTCTACGATCAAGCCACCCCCGCCCCAAACAAATGGGTTAAGCTTTTGAAAGGAATTTCGTAGGTACTGGTTCTTAGACAACTTTTCAAATTCGATTGCAAATGATTCACGTTGAACAGACTGAACGATCGTCAAAAACGAGAAAGCTAATTCGGAAGCTGAGAGCGTAGTGCTAGTCCACAGAATCCAATTTTGGCCTCTTGTAAAGCGAGAACTATAGGCGACGATTGCTTTTAGATACGAGGAGAAAGTTTCAACGACGCGAAGGATTGGATTCGACTCAGCCTTTGAGGTGGTGTGTGATGCAGCATTAGCTCTCCTCTACTAACACTTGTCGGTACATCTTGGTGATGTCGGCGGTCATGGCAAATGGCCGTAAGCGAAATCTCAGCAGGGTTGCATACACGCAAGGCTGTATTGTTGGACCCACCATAAGGAGGTCGTTTAGTGATAGTTGTGAGGTTGTTTTTGAAGAAGCATCGAACACCACCCTAAGCTTTGTAGACGAGCTTTGAGGTCTGAGTATGCACTGGTAGGGGATGAAGTAATGAGGTTTGCTGGGAATGACATTGTCTGTTGCTGACATATGTCCTAATGACAAATACTCTTGCATGAAATCTGTATACATCTCAAGCCTTGTAGGGTTGGCATACATGCGTCGCTCGAGCGCTAGGAATCGTCTGCGGGCTGTTTGTATTGACGTATTGTATCAGCGAACGCTTTTTCGCACGCCACCTGCTCGGGTGTGTACAGCTGGGATTTTGTAAGTTCTGGTACTAACTCGATTTCCCAAAATCTCTCTAGAAGAGAGTCAACTGCCGGAGGCTCGTCAACCGTCCCTAACATGCAGCACGCTGATGATGCTAAAGGTCGCGGAACCAACTTCCGGAAGCTACCCAACCGAATACGGTGTTCTGAAGAGTGAGACCGGAGTCGCTTTGTCGAATCTTTCCTGTTGTCAGCAATTCAAAAAACACGTCTGCCCCTATGAGAAGGTCGATGCGCTTCGGGGTGTTAAAAATGCGATCAGCCAGGCTAATGTCTTTGGGAATCCAATCAGTGGGTGCTGTGGAATGCACAGGATGATACGATGAAATGGCTTTTAACACAATAAATTCAACCACGACCTCAAAGGAATTGACACGAGAGCAAATGTTAGTTTGAACTGCATGGCGAGCTGTGAAATGTGAGTTGCCGATGCCTGATAATGTCGTGTTGTGTTGATACCTCTTCAGTTGAAGACCTTTTGCCAGCTCTTCGGTTATGAAATTAACCTGTGAACCCGAATCTAAAAGAACCCTCGCCATCTGTTTTTGACCTGATTGACTCTTTACATCAACCAGAGCTGTGGCTTACAAAACTTGATTGACACCATTTTGTTGACTATGGCTCAATGATGCGATAAGTGATTGCTGAGTTAGTTGAGTATCGATGATCTGTGCAGCTGCTTCCACATTGCCAGTTTGACTTGGCGGTACCACATTGTACCTGTGTAGCAGTGTGTGGTGAGGCTTTGAGCAGTCTCGGCAAAATGAGGGTTTGCATTGGGGGACGCCATGTCCTTTACGTAAACAATTTATACAAAGCGGACAACTTTTGGCAAATTTAAAAGATTCCACGGAAGCGTTTGCGAAGGACGGACAAGCTTGAATATGAAAATGAAATGTTCCTTTGCTTTGCAGAAGTAGCATTTTGAGTTCGCAGCTTCTTTAGACTGTGAAACATTTAGGGAAGTTTTACTAGTCTTTCGGCTGTTGCCGTCGCGATTGGGCTTAGTCTGCTTTACCCTCCCGGAGGTCGATTCATCAGCTTCAAGATGCTGATACCGCTTGTTTAATGCGTCAGCGCATTCCTGCCACAAGGGAATAAATTGATAGTCCATTTGTTCTTTCAACCTAGAACGCGTTTTTGGGTCTACTTTGGTCATTACGATGTGAAAAATAATAATAATAATAATAATAATTCTTCCAGGTCCGCACGACTTGCTATGTCCAAGCTGATTTCCTCGATTTCCTGCTGAAGGGTGAATATAGTCGTTGAGAATTTCTAATCGACATTCCATTTCGCACGGCTCGAAGGGACTCATCTGCGTGCGAGCTGCCTTATTGATCCGTTCAATATTTCGCCTAATTTGTATCGGTATGATCTTCTTCAACGGATAAAGTTTTGCCTAAACGCTTTTTGCCATATTTAAAAAAAAGATGTTGGCAATTGTATGCACAAGCACTGCGAAGGGATGAGAGAATGAAAGGTAATTTTCTATACACTAATGCACTGCTACTCCCGACGTATGTATACAAATGTATATAGGCCCAAATAAAAACAAAATCAATTGAGCTTGATGCACTCAGCAATGGAAGTAAAGAGCAGCGATGAAATTTCGGCCCAAAAGAGGTCAATAAGAACACTCGGTTCCCAACGAAAATGAGAAAGCCAAGGCATGCAAATTGTAGTACAGCTTATCCGCGCAGATAAAGCTGGTGTCTTTGTATTAGTGTGGCTTCACGTATTTAGGTGTCTGTGTGCGCTTGCAGCGCAGCTAACCCTTGCCGGCGAATATCGCGACAAAGCAACGAACACAAAACGGTGAAATTTGCTTTTATGTATTGGTGTAGCGACCCCGTGCTACAGATGCCACTTTGATGTCCACGAATAGAAATATGTGTTTGCGAAAATGCTGCTTATTAGCAGATTGTAACATACTTTATTTGGTGATACTTAAGCAATTCCAACGGCGAAGAGATGACTTCCAACGTGCGCCTACGTGTATGTGTGTGTGAGTGGAGCCGGCGAATCCAACGAGAGTTTATGCCCAAACGACAGCTTAAATTCTTGTCGATGTCCACCCGGGGGCGCCATAATGTTTGCCTAAAGCAAATAAGTATTTAATGCAACTTGTAGACACCGACAGAACCTAGCGTTTTTTAAAAAATATTAGAGACACGATGTTCTCCTTTGCGCAGTTTTATTTCAAGTGCCGTATGAGCCAATTCGCCGTGGGGCGAAAAAGCTAACAGCGATCAGGGTTGCTTCGAGGGCAACTTAACATAATAGGTTTACAGGGTTGGTTAACATGATAATAAATTCAAAAGAAGCCGTTACGTGTCGAGGCGTTGGGGGTGTTTTGATTAGCGATTAAAGCAGGCTGTGCCCCGCCTCACAGCTATCTGCTGCGCAACATGTATCAGCTGTACAAAAATTCAAAATACTATGAAAAGATAAGATAAGATAAGCAGATGAAATGACTATACACTAAGCTTGGCAAATTATATGAAAAGCAGAATAATACAAAAAGTTATAAACACCAGAGAGCCATCATACTTATTTGAAAAATTAGAATTCTCCAGATCTGCAAGAACAAAGAAAATCAAATGCATCCGACACAGGTTTCTGCTTTCAAATAAACAATTTTTTATTCCCAATTTCATAAAAGAAACAAGGAGTGAAACAATATTTAAGACAAAACTTCTCTGATTAAGAAATGGGCACCTATAATTTTTTGCATGGTATCAATTTTTAAAGTGTAAAAAACATATTTGCCCAACAACCTTTTCCTTTGTTTAACTTCGAGTCAACTTCATCTGCGACTACGGATTTCAGTGGACCGAGGGCAAGATGAAGATCACCATGATGCACGGATGCCCTAGGCGCCAGCGCGCACCAGGCATAGCAACTAGCTCCCCCTATTAACGATGGGCACCAATAGCACCCACGAAAATCAACTGGGCCGTATGAAATAAACTCGGCATGTCTAAGCACGGGCTATATCCCAATCCAATGGACGACCTTTCGGATAGTCTTTCTCCCAAAAGCGGGAAAGTGCAGTCCCGCAAGCCCCAAGGATTACAGGCCGATAAGCCTTACCTCAAGAGAGAATATCATTCTTTTTACTAAGAGATACAAGGTACCGAAATGGACCCTCCCGAAAATCGGAGCAAACAGGCTGACCCCGAAAACACAGGTCAAATACCTCGGCACAGTACTGGACTGCAAACTGGCATGGAGACCCAATGTAGTGGAAAGGGTCCAAGCAGATGCTTAGCAACACATGGGGACTGGATCTACATCTCGGTGGTGCGTCCGACTCTGCTGTATAGAGCCTTAGTGTAGTGGCAAGCCACTGAAAAGAAATTTTACACTGAGCTAATGGAGAGAACTCAGCGGCAGGCGGTGAACAGCATAACGGGGGCGCTGAGGTCAACCCCAACTAAAGCTCTAGAAACGATCCTCGGAAGCGACCCCATAGATATCCACGCTCAACTAACTACAGGAAAGGCAGCACAATGTCTAGTTGCATCAGATAACATGACGACGCAAAGCATATTCTAATCGGCCGAAGCATGATTATTGATCAACAAAACGGACTACATGACACCCAGAACGTGCCCGGAGGTTAAAACAACCAGACGACTGGAAAACGGGTCGGGACCAGACTCAACAACTCAATATATACACAGACGGCTCCAAGATGGAAGGAGGTAGCGCCTGTACCGTACGGACCCTGAAATAAGGCTGTCCTATAACCTACCCAGTGACTGCAGCATATTCCAGGCAGAAGTCTTCGCCATAAGGAAAGCGGCAAAATTGGCTCAAAATATAAAACGACCACACGATATGGTCATCCTGTTCATGGACAGCAAAGCGGCGATAAGATCCATTTAGTCGTCAACGGTCAGGTCCAAAAATGTTATAGCGAGCTGGAAGGCACAAGATAGCCTTAGCCCGTTTCCCTCCAAACGCTAGAAAGCGCCCTTGAGAATCAGGCGGACACGCGAGCAAAAAGCAGGTGGAGGAGTACCAGGTCTTGCCTAATCTCAAGAATTATGTGCAAAGGGCAAAACGATAAGCTCAGCCACTATGTAGTGCATCTGCATCCTCACAGGCCACTGTCTGGCTGCTTCACACGCAACCACACTCGGAACACTCAACAGCAGCACATGCAGAAAGTACGATGAATCGGGGGCTATCGAAACCCAGGAAAATCTTTTCTACAATTGTCCAGCTCACTCCCGAGAAGGAAGAAGATACCTCGGTGTCCCAGTACTATCCAGGAGCCAGGAACCAGGAGAACTTCTTGCCTTCGCCAAAAACACCTCGATTCTTGTTAACATATAAACATCTTAACTCATCTCAAGGTTTATACAACTAAGGGAGATATTGGCCTATGCGTGACCCCATCCGTGGGGGCCGTCCGGGTTTACCTAACCTAACCTACATGGCGAAACGAACAAAAACCAATTTAAGCCATATTAAAATTCCTAACGCAATTTAATTTATAAAATAAAACTCACACGTAAAAGTTATTGATGAAATTTATTTTTTTTACTCATCAATAACAAATATTGCCTAAGTAAAATCCGACATATACCAAAAAATGTCAAAATGCTTCATTCTGTTGGGAAAACGGCATTATAATAAAAATCAAAAATAATTATTATTTTTGCCAAAAAAAAAATTAAAAATAAGTTTTACAGTTCGAGTTTTATCAATAAAACCTATAACTGTTATGGTCCCTGATTCCACAGCATTCACAAAAAAGTGTACAACAAAACATGTATACCTTTTTGGAGTGAATGATTCAAATGGCCTTATACTAATGCATTCATACTATATAAATAAAATGGTGTTGGAGCCCTTAACCACGAAAATACCACTAACTTTTGTTCGATGGCACAGTTTATTTTAAAGAATTTTTCAGCAAAAGACTAACAAATTTTCACCAAATAAAAGATATTGAAATTCCGTGAGGTTTTTCACGGAAAAGAATACTTTACAAATGCGACTACGTTAAGCAACCAAGCTGGGGATTTTCCACTCGAACAAAACAGCGCGGCAGTCCAATTTTAATCCATTTATTGTGCTGGCACAGCCAGCGGTTTCAAGCCATAACAACGACTGACTCCCACGAGCAGTGCGAAAAATTACAAGAGTTCCGAAATTACAAGCTTATCAGTATAAGAGCTTTATGGTAAGCTTGAGTGCAAACCCCAAACAAAGCTCGTATGCAAACGCGAGTATCCACATTATGTTTTGTTTACATTTCAGATAATTCTTTTCATATTTAAATTCATGTTTTTCTATTTTAATAATTACAAAATAAGGCTACTGATTCAACATTCCGGCCCCGTTGAAGGCCTCAGGCGCTTTAACTTCCTCGTTTGTGCTGATTATTGGCAGCAACGCCAGTTTGTGGATTGCGCGCTTGATGACGCCTCCAGACGTCTGAATTTCGGCGACACGCACTCTGCCGTCCTCGCCGAGTACTGTTGCCACTACGCGCCCTGTAAGCCACCGTTGCGGCGGCAGATTGTCCTTGTGGACGAGAACAAGGCACTCAACCTTTAGATCGGGGCCCTCGATGCTCCATTTGTTGCGCTGCTGCAGGCTGGCCAGGTAATCCTTGGACCAGCTTTGCCAAAACTGCTGCTTGAGCGCAGATAGCATTCGCCACCGCTTCAAATATCCGAAGCTTGCCTTGCTGAAGATTCCGTTTGTTTCGGATTCTGGCGGCAACGTAAGAAGAGGCTGACCGATGAGCAGATGTCCTGGTGTGAGAGCTTCTCCATCTTTGGGGTCGTTGCCAGGCGACGCAATCGGACGAGAATTGATCAGCGCTTCTACCTCCACCAGGTGGGTGCTCAACTCGTCTGCTGTGAGCTTGGCGTTGCCGACCCCTCGCAGCAAGCGATGCTTGGATGCCTTGACGGCTGCCTCCCAGAGCCCGCCGAAGTGTGGTAACCTCGGTGGGATGAAGGACCACTCGACGCCCCTCTGAGCCGCGTACGTTGTCAGTTGATCCTTGTTCCGGTGAAACGCTACGTGCAGCTCTTAGAGAACCTTGCTCGCTTCCACGAAGTTGGTGGCGATGTCGCTGTAGATCTTCTCCGGAAGACCTCTCCGTCCGACGAACCTTTTGAAAACAGATAAAAAGCTGTCAGTAGATAAATCGACAAAGAGCTCAAGATGAACAGCCTTTGACGAAAAACAAACGAAGACAGCCACATAAGTCTTTATGGGGGTTTCCCACGGAGCTTCAACGAGACATAGAATGGACCGCAAAAGTCTACCCCACAAATCAAAAAGGGTCGAGCTTTCCTAACCCAATCGGCGGGCAAATTGCCCATTATCTGACCAAGTAGCTTGGGCTTATAACGAAAACAGTGGTCGCAGCCACGGACAATCCTCGTACACGCCTCTCGCGCGTTGATAAGCAAAATCAGCTGCCTCAAGAGTGATACCATCGAAGAAAGAGGGTAACAAATTGTGACTTTTGAGATAGCAATAATGAAAATTTGGCTTCATAACGAATAGGCAAATTACCCAACCTGCCTCCAACACGAATTAATCGAAAGGTCATACCATCAAGCTCTATTGTGTGTATGAAAGGATTTAGACGTTGAAGATGTGGGGCTAAACATTCCGATTTCTCTAACTTGACGTATTCTGAACCAAACTCAAGGTTTTAAAGTACTTGGACCAGCCTAACGAACGATATTTTTAGTTCTTTTGCCGAAATATTCACGTGTCGAAGCTGCTTTTTCCCTTGAATGAACCGATTTACGTATGCCATGATCCTAAGTAGTTTATTATACGACGAGCATCTTTCAATAAGATCAGTAAACACGTTAGGTTGGCTTTTTGTTACGGAACATACCGCCACGCTTTTCTTGATCTCGGACAGCTGTAAATCAGGGGAAACTTCAATCTGATGAAGACGAGGCCACTCGTCTTGACTTCTGAGCAAGAATTCTGGTCCATTCTCCCACAGAGTACACTTCAAACCATCTATGTCTGTTCCACGTGACACCAAATCAGCTGGATTCTCTTCAGTGGGCACATGACTCCAGACTACATTTTGTGAAAGCTCCTGGATCTCAGAAACTAGGTTT
This sequence comes from Drosophila lutescens, assembly GCA_037075285.1. Classification (NCBI taxonomy): domain Eukaryota; kingdom Metazoa; phylum Arthropoda; class Insecta; order Diptera; family Drosophilidae; genus Drosophila; species Drosophila lutescens. The sequence continues at coordinate 36,354 of JBAMCF010000937.1, read as the reverse complement.
GCAACAAACGTTGCTAATGTGGATGGATCCCTTTTTAACCAATATAATGTGACTTGAGAGTCCAACCAGAAATTAATGCTTTCCAACTTAAAGTTGTTTAGCAAAGGAGCTACTTGAGCCCATAGCTTAGCAAGAAGATGCGCCGCACACAACTCGAGCCTTGAAATTGACTTTTTTTTAAGGGGGGACACTCGAAACTTGGCGGTTAGCAGTCTCGATAAACCAGTTGCCCCAACAATGGTACGGACATATATGCAACAGCCGTAGGCCTCACTCGATGCATCTGCGAAGCCGTGGATCTGGACAGTTTTATAAGCAGACAGACAGATATATCGAGGTATGGAGATCTTGTCTAACTCTAGTAAATTCAGCTTGAACCTATTCCAGCAGGTATGCAAGCTTATGGGAACTGACTCGTCCCAATCCAATTTTTGTCGCCAAATACTCTTCTTCACAGATACGGGTTAGAACACCACTCAGCTATTTCGGCTTCAACGCCTCAAGTGGCAACGTCAGTAGCTTCAGACCATCCTAATCAAGCCTATTCAATTCATGTTGCTAATAGTGATCAAGTTATTCTTGCTACTGCTGTAGTAAAGGTACGGGATAGATTCTGACAGTTCCAATAAGCACGAGCTCTGTTAGATTCTGGTTCGCAAATAAACTTCATGGCCGAGGATTTAGCACAGCGTTTACGGTTAAAGAGAGAAGATTCGTGCTTAGATATTACCACGGTTGGGAAGAATGAAAGTCCACACGTCGATTCTTTCTCGCGTTAATTCTCACACCTTTGCCACCGATTTTTGGGCGATAAGATCAATCATGAAGTCAACTTTGCGCAATGGAGTATTCCAGCAAGCATTGAGCTGGCAGACCCTCGATTCTACAAGCCCGCAAAAGTGGACTTACTTATTGGAGCAGAATCCTTTTTCAAACTATTGAGCATAGGCCAAATAAAGCTAGGTTCCCAACATCCGTTAATTCAGGAGACTTTATTGATATGGATTGTTTCGGGTAAATATACTCAGCATGCATCGAATAGAGCTCAGGTGTGTAGCGTCACGGTCAAAGAAAATATTGGTTCTCTCGACTCTCTGGTGGAGCGATTTTGGGACTTAGAACAAGTCGCTGAGAGATCGAAGGCTGCCTATACATCTGAACAATTTGCGTGCGAGCAAAACTTCAATCAAACCATACGCAGGCTATCGTCAGGTCGTTTTGAAGTGAAGCTGCCATTTAAAACAGATACAAGTGTTCTTGGCTTATCCTTCGAAACGGCAGAGCTCAGATTTCTTGCGTTGGAGCGCAAACTGGCAAATAATGTCGAGTTACATGACATGTTTCAAGACTTCATGAAAGAGTACCTTGCTCTTGGCCATATGTCATTACTACCATTTTCCGCATCAATGTGTCCTGAGACCTGAAAGTAGCTCCACAAAGTTGCGAGTTGTATTCGACGCATCGAGTAAGACGTCAACCTCGATCTCACTAAATGAGAGTTTAATGGTGGGTGCAACTATTCAAAGGGAGCTTTACTGTATTCTAGCAAGATTTCGATTGAACAAGTATGCCTTAACGGCTGATATCTCAAAGATGTATAGGCAAAGTAACGTTGTCGCAGAAAATCGGGACTTTCAACTTATATTGTGGAGGGAGAAACCGACATAAGCTCTCCAAACTTATCGTCTCAATACTGTCACGTATGGGACAGCCTCAGCTCCGCTTTTGGCCATCCGTTGTCTCTTTGAGCCCTCAAAGATTTATGCTGAATCATTTCCTATTGCTTCAGAGGTGATATCAAGCGACTTCTATGTTGACGATATGCTCACAGGAGCCCACAGTTTAGAAGAGTTGGAAACAATTCGGCGGCTTTGATCTGGCTAAATGGGCCACAAATCATCCTAGTCTGCTGGCTAATAGAGGGCCAGATAAGTCTCTTACAGTTGACCCTTTCGCTTCCATAAAAACACTTGGTATGAGATGGAATCCTCATTATAGCTTGGAGGATTCGTTTGATTCGCTACCAGCAACAATACTCAACATTTTGTCCGTCATAGCTCGGTTGTTTGATCCCTTGGGTCTATTGTGTCCGTTGATAACTAGAGCAAAAATCTTGCTTCAGGAGCTTTGGCGACAAAAATTGGATTGGATCGAGTCAGTTCCCTTATAAAACTGTCCAGATCCACGGCCTCACTCGATGCATCTGCGAAGCCGTGGATCTGGACAGTTTTATAAGCAGACAGACAGATATATCGAGGTATGGTGATCTTGTCTAACTCTAGTAAATTCTGCTTGAACCTATTCCAGCTGGTATGCAAGCTTATGGGAACTGACTCGTCCCAATCCAATTTTTGTCGCCAAAGCTCCTGAAGCAAGATTTTTGCTCTAGTTATCAACGGACACAATAGACCCAAGGGATCAAACAACCGAGCTATGACGGACAAAATGTTGAGTATTGTTGCTGGTAGCGAATCAAACGAATCCTCCAAGCTATAATGAGGATTCCATCTCATACCAAGTGTTTTTATGGAAGCGAAAGGGTCAACTGTAAGAGACTTATCTGGCCCTCTATTAGCCAGCAGACTAGGATGATTTGTGGCCCATTTAGCCAGATCAAAGCCGCCGAATTGTTTCCAACTCTTCTAAACTGTGGGCTCCTGTGAGCATATCGTCAACATAGAAGTCGCTTGATATCACCTCTGAAGCAATAGGAAATGATTCAGCATAAATCTTTGAGGGCTCAAAGAGACAACGGATGGCCAAAAGCGGAGCTGAGGCTGTCCCATACGTGACAGTATTGAGACGATAAGTTTGGAGAGCTTATGTCGGTTTCTCCCTCCACAATATAAGTTGAAAGTCCCGATTTTCTGCGACAACGTTAACTTGCCTATACATCTTTGAGATATCAGCCGTTAAGGCATACTTGTTCAATCGAAATCTTGCTAGAATATAGTAAAGCTCCCTTTGAATAGTTGCACCCACCATTAAACTCTCATTTAGTGAGATCGAGGTTGACGTCTTACTCGATGCGTCGAATACAACTCGCAACTTTGTGGAGCTACTTTCAGGTCTCAGGACACATTGATGCGGAAAATAGTAGTGGTGTCCTGGAGGAGGGGTTGGTAGTAATGACATATGGCCAAGAGCAAGGTACTCTTTCATGAAGTCTTGAAACATGTCATGTAACTCGACATTATTTGCCAGTTTGCGCTCCAACGCAAGAAATCTGAGCTCTGCCGTTTCGAAGGATAAGCCAAGAACACTTGGATCTGTTTTAAATGGCAGCTTCACTTCAAAACGACCTGACGATAGCCTGCGTACGGTTTGATTGAAGTTTTGCTCGCACGCAAATTGTTCAGATGTATAGGCAGCCTTCGATCTCTCAGCGACTTGTTCTAAGTCCCAAAATCGCTCCACCAGAGAGTCGAGAGAACCAATATTTTCTTTGACCGTGACGCTACACACCTGAGCTCTATTCGATGCATGCTGAGTATATTTACCCGAAACAATCCATATCAATAAAGTCTCCTGAATTAACGGATGTTGGGAACCTAGCTTTATTTGGCCTATGCTCAATAGTTTGAAAAAGGATTCTGCTCCAATAAGTAAGTCCACTTTTGCGGGCTTGTAGAATCGAGGGTCTGCCAGCTCAATGCTTGCTGGAATACTCCATTGCGCAAAGTTGACTTCATGATTGATCTTATCGCCCAAAAATCGGTGGCAAAGGTGTGAGAATTAACGCGAGAAAGAATCGACGTGTGGACTTTCATTCTTCCCAACCGTGGTAATATCTAAGCACGAATCTTCTCTCTTTAACCGTAAACGCTGTGCTAAATCCTCGGCCATGAAGTTTATTTGCGAACCAGAATCTAACAGATCTCGTGCTTATTGGAACTGTCAGAATCTATCCCGTACCTTTACTACAGCAGTAGCAAGAATAACTTGATCACTATTAGCAACATGACTTGAATAGGCTTGATTAGGATGGTCTGAGGCTACTGACGTTGCCACTTGAGGCGTTGAAGCCGAAATAGCTGAGTGGTGTTCTAACCCGTATCTGTGAAGAAGAGTATTATGGGGTTTCTTTACTGAATGTCCTTCATTTAGACAATTGATGCACAAACGATGGTGTTTGGCAAAATCGAAACGCTAAGTCACTGGAAGTGCAATGAAAGCTTGACACTTGCTTAAAATATGATTCGTCGCTGAGCAGTATCGACATTTTGACTCAGTCCGGCGATCTGTTTTTGTGCATGAAAAGGACGACTTTGAATACCCTTTATAGGTTACCCTTGGGTAGATACTGATATCGCCGATTTAACTGAACCGCACAATCGGACCATGTCGGTAAATTATTATAATCGAGCTGTTCTTCAAAACGATATTTTTTTGCATTGGACATTGGACATCTACCTTGGACATTGCTATATGAATAAATATTGCATTATTAATCTCCTTTTCACTCCTCAAGGACTGCAATGATGCATAAAGAGCCGACATCTCATCGATAAGAGACCTCAAGCCCGAAGCAGACAGTTCGAAATTGTATCAAAAAATATCAATCATTTATTGTCATAAACATTTTTTAAACTGTCTGACGTCTTTTCGTAATTACGGTCCGAGATTTGAAGCGCCTTCAAAGTTCCCAACGCATCATCAGTGAGACACGACAGCAAATGGTTGAATTTTTCAAAGTTTGTTAGAGATGAATCATTATGTATCAAACTCTCAAAAAGACTTATAAAGTTTTTAAACTCAGCATGCTTTCCACTAAACTTGGGAAGGCTCATTTTAGGTAACTGGGACAGTTTCTGTGAATCGTTCTGTTTTATTGCGGACCGATATAAAGCTTTTGTAATAATACACATATCCTCAACAGACGCTCTTAAATCATTACTTGGGTTAAGAACATCGATGTCTGCCTGGATGTTCATCAAATTTTCGCAATAAGTTTCAAGCAGCTGCATTCGGTATTCAATTTGAAATTTATCGAAAGAAATAGTTTTTTCCTCGAATGCCGTTTTCATACGCCTAATGTCATTCATAACCCTGTCGTGTTTTGTAGCATTGTCGACAGTATTTATACCCGTTACTCGTAGAGTAAAAGGGTATATTGTATTCGTGCAAAAGTATGTAACAGGTAGAAGGAAGCGTTTCCGACCCCATAAAGTATATATATTCTTGATTAGGATCACTAGCCGAGTCGATATAGCCATGTCCGTCTGTCTGTCTGTCTGTCTGTCTGTCTGTCTGTCTGTCCGTATGAACGCTGAGATCTCGGAAACTACAAGAGCTAGAAGGTTGAGATTTCCCACACATATTCTTGGGCTTCCTATGCAGCGCAAGTTTATTTCAAAAAGGTGCCACGCCCCCTCTAACGCCCATAATCGCCCACTAACGATTTTAAAATGTGTCTGGGGTCCACACCTTTAAAGATTTCCGAGAAGTATACATGCAATTTTGTTGTATATATTTATACCTATCGAAATGTAGAAGACATTTTTCAAATCGGACCCTATTTGCAATCAAAAAATGTTATATATCAATCTCCCTAGCACTCCCTTTATCCGAGTGACGGGTATTAGATAGTCGGGACACCAACCCGACTATAGCGTTCTCTCTTGTTTTTAAGTTCATTCGATAGGTATTAATTGTTTCATTAAAAAATTGAGTCAAACATTTTAATATAGCTGTAAAACTGTGTGCACCACAGCAATTTGTGGGCGTGGTACATCGGCAAGTTTAACTTGAATCTAAGGAATCTAAATCCAAAACCACAAGTCTCTAGCTCTTAGAGTTTCCGAGATCTCAGTGCTCCCACAAACAGAGACACAAACAGGGAGATATACTTTACCGGAAAACCAAGGTTGCCTTCGAGTACGAAGAAGTCAATTTTTTTTTGTAGACTGGTGTAATCTATATTATATAATTTATATATATATATATATGCTGTTTTCGTGCAAATCAAACTACGGTGAGATCAAGAAAAATGTTTTTTCTTACTTTTGATGTATGTAAGCCCAATTGATTGAAAGGAAGTCCAAAAGTGTTGTGTAACCGATAGATCGAGTGGTAACCATGTTAATAATTAATATTTTATCGTTGTCGGAAAAAAAAGATACATTTTTTAAAATCGCCAATTCGAGTAAATGATTTATTTTTTCTCGCTGTGCTGGACATCCGGCTAGCATTTTTAATAAAAAGGTTCGATCACTTTGAAGGCGATGTTTTGGAAACTGACTTATTCGTTCCAATCCAAACAGCCATTCCTTCATAGAGCCCCACTTAAACACTGGACATATATACTCGTTAGGCACACTGTAAAAAGTTTAAATGGAAAATGGTTACAAACATGTAATATTCTTTCGCATAATTATTAAAATTGTACAATCAGAAACAAAAACCTTAGACAGACGCAGAAAAGTGAGAAATCTAAATAGTTTCCAAAATTGAGAGTACGAATCTTATCGATTTTATTAATGATCAAATCAAAAACTACAAACATAGTGTGAGTTTTATTTTTCAAAGTTTACTTACGGATTTTCATGGTTTGGATTAGAACTGTTTACCCAAACTTCAAATGCTCTTTGTGCAGCCTGAATACATGGAAAATAACCCGAACGGCACAAAAATCTTTTGGTCAATTCTCGCAAGTCAGTTTTCCATACGTCTTCCTTAATATTTTTAGGACCTAAGCTGTCATACAATGGAGCTAGAAGTTCTATAATATACAACTTAAAAAATAAAAATTATACAGTGTATTTTAAACTATATATTTGTAGAATATACTACTTTACGCTTACCTCAAATTTTTTATGAACTGACGACATTTCAAGACGTCTGCCAATTTGGTCAATAAATGTGAATACTGGATTCCATACTACATGATTTCGTTCGTTTTTTAAGAATAAAGTCATATCAAGAGCAGTTGCAAAGTTTAATTCACCAGCATAAGCCAAATTCCAGGCGTCATGAAGTAGCTTTGCCCTTGAAATATATTTTAAAATTAAGAAAGATTTATTACAAATTAAGTTGGAAAGTCTAACAAATAAGATAAGAAAATATTATCCCTGCTGAAGCTAACTTTCGTTCCTTTTGTTACGTCGGCATATTAGTGCCCCAGTCCTGAGAAAGACTTGAGCCGAGGAAGTTGCGTCCTGAGCAGGCACGCTGGCTGCCGGCTAAGCTCGCCGTATTTGGGGTGGGTTCTTTGGAAGCCACTTCCTCTTCAACATAATGAGAATAAATTTATCGTGCCTGAGAAATGGATAGAATTCGTAAAGTTCGTCGGTCTTCTGTCTGCACTGCCCCACAAGCTTAGCTGTAGCTTGATCGTAACACGATCGGGCTGTGTTTCGGCCACATTCCCTCCCCTTCACACATTCGTGTGCCAAATCGATCGTGGCGGGCCGCGGTCACGGTCGTCAGTCAAAAGTTATGTCATTGTATTGTTGGGAGTAAAACTAAATGAAATAAAAAAAAGGTAGCTATGGTAACTAAGATTAAAAGTTTACATACAAAAATTATAAAGTAAAAATTTGGTGTTCTTATAAAATTATAGTGTTTGGCTATTGTCTTTTGCGTGTACTTAGAACAGATTAATTATTTTTATTGATCATAAAAATGGTGACATCACCTAGCAAACTGTTGGAATTGATTTCTGAATATACTCGTACATTGGGTACCGCGGCTACTATAATAGCTTTTTCTTGCAATGAATTAATGGAGAGAAATATAGACAGAAGGTCTCAAGGTATAAATTCTCTAGTTCTGTTACAGATATCGGTAGATTGACTTTGGATATCAAATATTTTACTTTAATAGCGAAATGAGGTTCTCTTGTAAGAGTAGTTAACATCGCCTGTGTTGTGATCATATATATATAGATTTAGAGGAAAACAAATATAGAAGCCTACTTATTGATATCCTGGCGATGAGATCTCGACGCTCCGGATGTAGGTGTATTAGTGCACTTAAAAATAATATTTTTGGGTAATATATCTTTTATATCTTTTGTTTGTTTTGGTTTTTGTTGATTGTTTATTTGATTTGATTCACTTTATTGTTTCGAATTTAATCCCGGTTTCGCTCGGGCCAGTTAGAGGCAGCGGTCCCGATCCTCTCTAACTCGTGTCCGTGATCCCGTCGGCGTTGTACGGATCTTTTATACATTCTGAGTCCTCGTAGGTCGATAAGGACCATTATTAACACTGTGATCAGACACAAGACATTAAAGAATTTCACGATTTCGTCTTTGTGATCTATCACTTCTACATCGTTGATGACGTTGGCAGTGTTGCCGTCTGCCTTAGACACTTTGGATCCCATTTTGCTGTTTTGGGTCCTTTACACGGAGTTTACGTGCACCGCGAAACACAGATTCATGTTATGTCTTGTTTTCACTTTTCATTGAAAGGATCGTTCCTTTCTTTTCTATTTGGGTTCGATTATCTTCACTTTCCTTCGAAAGGATCTTTTATACTTGGGATTCGATCGTTTACGGTTGGTTAATGGTCGTCTCTCAGCATTTGACTGCCTTCTCCGTGGAGTTTTTAGTTCTTTTTATACAGTACCTAAGTGTTCCTACCTAGGTATCCATTTCCCCTTTCTCTAGCTAACTGGCCCACTTTGGATTTAGCTAGCGTCAGCTCTCGGGTTCATATCAGTCTTCCGTTGCTTTACTGACCGCTATATTTTTCCATTGAATTGGCCAATTGGTGCATTATATTGCACTGTTCAAATTTTGGTCTTTCTTTCTTCTTTCGCAACTTTAGAGACTTCTGCTGCCCCTTTTTTGCCTCGCTTCCCGCCATAACCGGCGCTCGTAACACTTTACCTCTTAACGAGGTAAAAAACTAGTGTCGATCGCACCTTTAACATACAACAGATCTGATATCAACATTTGTGACGAAAAATGAATACACACTTCATTAAATACACTTTCTAAAATTTTTTCATTCGGCCCACCCTAGCAAGCTATTCTCGCCTTTTTCTCTTCAGAGTCATTTTCTATTGCAGCGTGCCGAATGACAAAACTAGCAAACCATTCTCGCCTTTTTCTCTTCATAGGCATTTTTTATTGCAGCGTGCCAACATTTTAGAGAGCGCGCTCGAGCGGTGAAAGCATGAAAGTGAAAATTTTTAAATTTGGAGCTGTTGTTGTTCCTATTAAAAATACCCGTCGAATTAGGTCAGATAATTTGATAAGATCCGATTCTCCGTTCAAAACTTAAGCTTTTGAAGGGCTTTCCAAAATGAAAATTGTTAAACCACTGTTTGTGTGTTGTCCTTGGTTCGAGATAAAAAACTTTTGTTCTTCGAATTTTTGAAAACCCCGCTAGATTGGCGGGAAGATAAAATAAATAGCTAAATTTGGTATACCAGTATCTTGTGAACTATTGAAGCTACAGACTTGTGCTATACCTCGTTGGATACCTCAGAAGAACTACCCAGCAGGAAAGTGAGAAGTTGGTTTTTGTGTTCTTGAAATCCTATTCCTTTTTGCAGGCGGCGGTGTGGGGATAGATAATTTCGGAGCTACTCAGAGGAGTAGCATCAATATCAGGCCGCTTATGCGCTGTGTGATTTCTGTGGCACTACGATTATAATATTTTTTAACAAAAAATCACCGACTTATAATATTTAAAAATCCTATGATTTTCACAAAAAAATCTTGTTCTCACATTTATCTTTAATTTTTAGTAATTTTAAAATTCGTAGAACAAATTTTAATAATTTTTAATCAAATAAATTGAACTAAATACTATAATCATTATGTCCATAATCATAATATTTATTGATGATTTTAATTTATTTTACTCACAATTTTTACAAATAATAATAAGAATAAATGTGGGTAATGTGGTAAGACGATTAAAAAATTTGATCACATTTATCAAGGATTGCCATAAAATAAAAAAAAAAATATTATTGTTTTTTATATTTTTAAAAATTTTCTGTGAAATGAAACAATTTGATCGTCAGATCGTGGCAGATGTGACCCTAACTTACAACGAAATTAACACCAAATTTATCTGTATTTTGCATTTTGAGTATATGATGCAGGGTCACATCATTTTACATTTTGTCCAAAAAAGTGAAAAAAGTGAAAAATCGTTCGGTTAATTCTAAAAAACAAGAAAAAGGTAAGTGATAACATAAATGTTGTTGGTTAATAATCTTTATTTCAGCGTTACAGAGGTTAGTACCACAGATATTTTCGCCATTAATAAATATAAGCCTCCAGATGATATCTTTAACACAAACTCTGCATTTCAGTGTCACTTGAAATGTTTTTAATCTTCATCAGTGGTAAATAGTGTGCGGTGTTCATTAAATGGTTGTTTGAAAAGTACTTCAGTACTAACTTAGTTGTTTAACTCAATCAAAATATTACATTTATTTCAGCCAGGCCGATTGAGACTTCTTGGGACTTGGGACTTGCGCTTGCATTTCCCGTGTGTGATTTTTTCTTTTCATAATTCCCATCCCCGACATTAAACATCTGATCAGAGGGTAAATGAACGGCCATGGCAAACTAGGCATAATTTCTGGAGAGATCCCTTAATTTTGTATGGAGATGTAATAATGGTAATTACTCTTTTTATTATTCCTGGTCTTAAATTCATATCTTAATTATTTTCGATATTTTCAGAAGACAGGCTTACAAGACATGGATACCTAAGACCTGCATTCGGCCAAGCAAAAACCGGGAATGCTTCAGGCATTAACAATTGTAAATATTATTAATAAATACATATACAAATATTACATGAAAAAAAGTTATTTTTTATTGTGTGAAATCAGACACTGCAAAGTATTGGAAAGCCAAAACTGTGAGGGTGTGGAAAAACAGATATTGCAAATAGAGGAAAACCATAACTGAGCACGTGTGGAAAATCTATAATGCGGGAAGTCGAAAAATTAGTGGATTTTGTCCTGCTTTCTTCTGCCAGAGATCCAGATAGAAACCTCATTTCCCCCTTACTTTTTGTTTCACCCCCGTGTATTTTGCAACCAGAGATGGAAGAAATGTAAGGGGTGAATGAGGTTTAGTCCCTTCCGCTTATATGGAGACACCTGATGAAAATATGTTATTTTCCAGAGGAATTTTCCCGGTGGGTAACGCTGCCTGAGCATAGAATTTTGTGTGTGCATATCCGAACTCTACTGGAAACATTTAAATGTGTTATACAGCTCATTGTAAGTATCTTCAGTTCTAAGACTTTAGTTTAGCATTTGACTCGTTGAAAATGTATTTCATATGCAAATCTTTTTAACGTAATTTGAATAAATACCATGGTTATAAAATTAGCGACAAACATTTTTGTAGTGTATGGTAAAGATGCCATGAGTGATTGCCAATGGCAGCGCTGGTTTGACAAATTCAGGCTTAGAGATTTTGGATTTAAAGACGTCCCACGTTCTGGTCGACCATCGGCCGTTTTTGACGAACAAATTCAGGCTTTGCTGGATAAAAAACGGCGTTATTCAACGCGGGAGATGTCAGAGAAGCTCAGTGTGTCGCATACAACGGTTGAAAACCATTTGAAGAAACTTAGAAACACCTAACTAAGCGTATCAATATCTGCCATTCTCTGCTGCAATGGATTAAAAACGATCCTTTTTTGAAGCGGATCATTACTGGCGACGAAAAGTGGGTTGTTTACATTAATGTCTAACGAAAAAGATCATGGAGCAAGAAAGATGAGCCAGCCCAAGCCACATCAAAGGCCGATATCCACCAGAGGAAAGTTATACTGTCTGTTTGGTGGAATTGGAAGGGTGTAGTGCACTTTTAGCTGCTGGGACGGAATGAAACCATCAATTCAGATGTGTACTGTCGCCAGCTATCCAATTTGGCGGAAAAAATTAAAGAAAAGTAGCCGGCACTAGCTAATCGCAAGGGTATATTCTTTCACCATGACAACGCTAGGCCCCACACATCTTTGGTCACTCGGCAAAAATTAACGGAGCTGAATTGGGAAGTACTACCAGATCCACCTTATAGTCCGGACTTAGCACCTTCATATTACCATTTGTTTCGCTCTCTTCAAAACTCTTTGAATGGTAAAAACTTTGATTCAGATGAGGCTGTCGAAAACCACTTGTCTCGATTCTTTGCTGGAAAAGACCAAAAGTTCTTCGAGCGCGGAAATATGCAACTGTCCGAGAGATGGTCATTAGTGGTCGAACAAAACGGCCAATACATAATTGGTTAATTATAAGTCCTGATATAAATAAATCATCTTTGAAAATATTGAAAAAAACGACATGACTTTCTTGCCAACCCAATAAGTAAAACTAGTGTTATACTTTCTGTCAGTTCCAATGTTATCAATGCATTTTTAATTTGCGCACAAATATGTGTTTGTAAATTTGTATTTGTTGTTTTCAAAATTTCTTGTTTTGAATGAAACGAAAACATTTGTAGGCACACGAAAAGATTGGCATCCCATACAAAAGTAGCGAAGTAACTTATTATTTTCCAATTCAACATTTGATCGATAATTAATCGAAATTAATCTGAAAAGAAATTAATAACACTAAGCAACATCAAAAATTTACCTCGATGGATGCTATATTTTTGAATTCGTTACGAATTCCCAAGATAAACTGCGTTTTCCAAAAAGTTCCCCGACGCAAGGATTCTTAGCACAAGGACCTCAAAGTTCGAAAAATTCTGAAATTGGCCAGCTTTCCGGAGGTCTCAGAGGCAAACGGATTCATGGTTTGTTTTGATGTTAAAGTTTTTTAAAAGATACACTCTTTATCTTTCAAACCCCATACTTAGAATAATTCTAGGATTTTTTTAAGGGAGATACAAATTCTAGCAAACATAGTCAAAAAATATAAAAGTATACAGCTGCGGTCAAAATAGTAGTAGTGTTGCCGCCCTGTGTTTTCATAAGTTTGTTGTTGTAACTTTTCTTATCCAATTAGTCTAATAGTACAATTATAATCAATGCAATTTTACCAGAAGAAAATAAATTAGAACAACAAACTTTTGAAACACACGGCGGCAACACTACTCCCATTAGCTGAGTAACGGGTATCTGATGGTCGTGGTACTCGATTATAGCGCTCTCTCTTGTTTTATTTGTATTTAAACACATTCGGGGGTGTCACAGAAAACCATTCCAGCCAAATTTCCCCCTAATAGCAAATCTCGGTGTCACATACGTCATTTTTGGTTTCTAAATCCCCCGTTCTTTGCCGGACGTTTTGGTAAAATCAACCAACTTACAAATGTTTCCCAAAAATATAACTTTATTTAAGACAACTCTAATGAATTTTATGAACTATCTGCATACTACGATTTTTATATTTACTTCGGGTTGTATTTAAAAATATGCTTTTTATAAAAACTCTCAAAAAAATTTGCTAAAAAAATCCGTCGGAAAACCGTCCAACCTGACAGTGGTACCAACTAGCTCGAACTTTAAAATACCAATTTTCGGAGTTGTTATCGAAATGTTGTGTTAAAGAATTATTTATTCAAAGGTACTTAGTATTGTAGATTAAAAATGAAACTTATTTCTGGTAAAAATTTCATGGTAAAATAAGTTGTAGTTATTGAGAAATTAATAAAAACATGCCGCCTTTGCAAAAAGGTGGCAGCACTGTCGTGAAAAATGTCCTATTTTTGCCCAAAACAACGCCGGGTGTGAAGAAGAAGAAGACATGTAAGTAAAAGTAAACAATTTTTGTTTATTATTAATTTAAACTAATAAACTTTGCTAGTTTTCAGAGGTAAACATAGGTCACCAGCGTAAGACGCCATATTCTTTCGATTCATTCGCGATAATATCGACATTGCCAAAGGATTTACTCGGGGCGGCCGCGTTCTTGTGACCACTGCTTGGAAGGACCTGGCCAATGAGTTAAATCCCCACGGACTACCATGTAAAACCGCTTCAAGGGATTCTCCTCTGCATCCTAGCCTCTCGCAGTTTATGCCTTCACAAGTACTCTAGAGCAAGAGTTCGTGCAGATGGCATTTTGCTTTAAAATTCTTGCCAACGCCAACTATAAACGTAAATAAACATACGCAGCCGCTGCAAATAGCTGTTCAAATTTTTCATATTTTTCTTTTATTGTGTACAATATGCACTTTAAACAAGTATTCTTTTTGTAATTTGGCAAGAAAAACATAAATTAAGTTATAAACTTATTGGAAAATAGTCAAAATAAGACAAAAAAAACTCGATAATTAATGAATATTCGGTATTTAGTGTGTGTATCCAGCCCTGGTCGTTTTTCGGTAAATTTTCTGAAAAAAGGAAATCTTTCGAATTTCTGTGACACCTACGGTTTTGATCGGTTGGTTTCTAAACCAACCGTCCCCAAATCCGTCCCCGGTTCCTGTGACACCCCGGATTATCTACTTTCAAGTAGAAACATACACACACATTGTGTGTATGTATTGTATTGTACATGTATTGTACATTGTACATACGTATTTGGTCAAAAGTTCGAATATTAAGATTAATAATTAACTTGGAAACATTTTGGTAATGCTTACAGAATTTGAAGTTATTTTCTATTTTCTTCCATGGCGGAAATTACTTCTTACTTACTTACTTACTCTTACTTCTGCTACAAAATGAAAAATACTTATTGAAAAATAGAACCTAAGCATTTGATCCACAGAACTGACTATTGATCGAAAATCTTATTGATCGGAGCAGCAGTTTAAGTTTTTAAAATCCAAAACAAATTTTAACTTAAATTGCCCTTTCCCCTCCCCATTCCACACAGCACTACCCCTCCCCCTCGTCAGTTTTCTTCACTGTTGCTCTCTCGGCCGTCGTTCTCTTGGCATCCGCTCTCTGGGTTACGCTCTCTGGGTTTCGCTCTCTCGGCAGGCTCCCACAAAATGCAACGCATAATTTAGAAAATCTAAGTAAATTCGTTAAAAATACTTTAAAAAAAAGTTAAAAACTTGAAAAATAAAACTTAAGCATTCGGGCCATAGAATAAAATAATGATCCAAAACTCATCTTGATCGGAGCAGCGGTTTAGATTTTTTTAATCGAAAAGTTAATTTTAAAAGTAGCGCCCAAATTATGGGGGATATTTGAACTTTCTTTTAGATTTCTAATTAAACCTTTTCAGAACCTAAAATTCGGCAAAATCTAAAATTTCGAAATTCCAACCACTTTAGAAGTTACGCATTAAAACATCTACTTTTTTTGCTCAAAATATGGATGTTGGAGCTTGGGACATGTTGGATCATAGTGAGCGCCTACGCCCCCAATGGAATACTGTTCAAAAAGTTGGCTGCTCTAGCTCTTACGGTTTGGGCTGTGGTCGTATCCCCTTAAAAATCGGTCTTTCATTTTATAATCTTTAGAGATGAAGGGTTAAATAAATAATTTTAATTTTTTAATAGAATAAAAAATTACTTTTTACTTTTTGTCATTCAGAAACTGTCAAAATACTTAAAATTCTGTTAAGCGGGAAGCCAAAAACCAGTGGATTTTTGCAAGCAAAAAGACGATAGAGCTGCGACAGAACACATTATTAAAAAACAAACAGGGCTGAAGTCGCGGAGAAGTAATTTCTGAGATACTTCTGGGCAATGGAAAGACGATAGAACACATTTTAAAACAAGAGAGTGCCCCGAGTATCTGATATCTGATGGAGATATAAAACTTTGATTGCGCATAACTTTTTAATGAATGGTCGGTCTTTCATTTTATAATCTTTAGAGATGAAGGGTTAAATAAATAATTTTAATTTTTTAATAGAATAAAAAATTACTTTTTACTTTTTGTCATTCAGAAACTGTCAAAATACTTAAAATTCTGTTAAGAGGGAAGCCAAAAACCAGTGGATTTTTGCAAGCAAAAAGACGATAGAGCTGCGACAGAACACATTATTAAAAAACAAACAGGGCTGAAGTCGCGGAGAAGTAATTTCTGAGATACTTCTGGGCAATGGAAAGACGATAGAACACATTTTAAAACAAGAGAGTGCCCCGAGTATCTGATATCTGATGGAGATATAAAACTTTGATTGCGCATAACTTTTTAATGAATGGTCCGATTAGAAAAATGTCTTTTACATTTCGATAGGTATTAATAAACACTATAAAATTGCTTTAAAATCGTTTATGGCGATTGTGATCGTTAGGGGGGGGCGATGAAACAAACTTGCGCTGCGTTGGAAGCCCAAGAATCTACATTATAAATACCAACTCTCTAGATTTTATAGTTTTCGAGATCTCAGCGTTCATACGGACGGACAGACGGACAGACCGACAGACGGACCGACAGATATGGCTAGTGATCCTGGTTAAGAATGTATATGTTGTGTTCCGATTGAAAGGAGACGACAGATCGGGTTGAGATTAAATGTCCAACTGACTTTATTCGGCTCTGTATAGCTGTGGTATTTTTGGTATGTTAGAGGGTACAGAATAACAGAGGATATCGATAAAGTAATCGGCAAATGGCCAAGATTTCGTGATTATGATACATATCACATCTCTCCCCTAAATTTACATATTGTTAGTAGTTTTACGCTTTCTGAAATCTGGGGGAAACGGTTGACTTCTTTGCGCGAACGAGTACTGCTGCGGATGGGAATACCAGATCGACGTGACTGTGGCGGTTGAGGCTCATCTCGCTGTATTGGTGCTGGTACTTCGTCGGAAGCCTGGGTGGGTTGGAGAGGCTGTGGTGGGCTAGATGGCTGATATTCTTCATATCTTGGACTGGACGGAGTATTGGGTGGATTGGGCAACCACCAAAACGGAGTGTTGTCTTCTTTGGAGCTGCTACTGAGGTCATCGTGATCAGATCTCGGCTTAATCTGATTTATGTGGCGCTTAATAACACCTGTGGATGTTCGAAGAATGAATACCATACGGCCGATGGATCGATCGATGACTGCTTTTATCCACTTTTCTCCCCTGGCGTAATTTTTGGCAAATACTTTTTTGGTTCGATGTGCTGGCTTTCAGTTTGTTTTTCAAAAAGTTGACTTAAGATCGTACGCACAGGGCGACCATGTAGAAGTTCTGCTGGACTTCTTCCTTCTGAGTTTGGGGTGAATCGATACGAACTGAGGTATTTTGTAACGGCTGTTTTAACTGAATAACCGTCCTTTATATTTTTGCCGACAGATGTTTTGAAAGTTTGAACGAAGCGCTCAGCAAGTCCATTTGATGCTGGGTGAAAAGGAGCTGTTGTTAGGTGGTTAATTCCATGCTGAAGGCAAAATTCCTTAAAGGTTTCTGCAGTGAGTTGCGGTCCATTATCACTGACAATTGTTTTGGGGTAACCCTCAATTGCAAATATAGCTGTGAGCGCTGATATAGTATTTGCAGTTGTGGTCGTCGACATTTGGGTTATGAACGGAAACTGAGAGTAAGCATCGACGCATATCAACCACATTGAGTCAAATATAGGACCCGCAAAGTCTATGTGAATCCTTTCCCAGGCACTTGTAGCTTTTGGCCAGCTTTGAAACTCTTTTACCGGGGCTGGGTTGCCTACCTTGCAAACGCTGCAACTCTTTGCCAGTTGTGCTATGTCGTCGTCAATACCTGGCCACCAGACATGCTGACGTGCTAGTTGTTTCATGCGAACTATTCCCCAGTGACCGTCGTGAAGAAGTGTTAGAATTTTACTTCGAAGCTTGCGAGGAATTATAACTCGGTTGACATCAGAATGGAGACATAGCAGCTTGTTGTTGATCGTCAATGCAAATCTACGGCTGAAGTAAGGTTGTATTTCGGGATCATTCTGTTGTTCTGGCCAACCAGTTGATACGAAGTTGTACACTCTCTGCAAAATTGTATCGCTTTTCATACTTTCGATGATGATATCGGCATTTATTGGACAGGGTATGTCGACGATGTTATAGCATTCCTCTTCCTTGTCGAAAAGGGGATCTGAGCTTATAGGAAGACGTGAGAGTGCGTCTGCGTTTCCATGAGCTGTGGTTGAGCGATATTTAATATCAAAATTGTAAGCCATCAATATTATAGCCCAACGTTGGAGTCTGTTTGAAGTCATTGTTGACAAATGCTTGCTAGGATTAAAGATTGTGACCAACGGCTTGTGATCAGTTATGAGTATAAATTTCCTGCCATATAAATACTGATGAAACTTCTTTACCCCAAATATGATTGAAAGGGCTTCCTTCTCAATTTGGCTGTATCGAACTTGGTGAACGTCAAGGGTTTTCGATGCGAAGGCTATTGGCTTTTCCTTGCCATCTGGATGTATATGTGATAATACAACACCAATGCCGAAAGAGGATGCATCTGTGGCTAAAACAAGCGGAAGATTCTCGTTGAAATGTGCTAGCTCAGTAGCGTCAAGGATATGCTTTTTCAAAGCTGAGAAAGCTTGCTGTTGCTCTGGTCCAAACCTGAAGGGAATGTTCTTTCTACGCAATTGATTTAGGGGTGAAGCTAACTGGGAGTAATTTGGAATGAAATTGCAGTAATAGTTCACTTTTCCCATGAACGCATCTAGCTGTTGTAGATTAGAGGGCGGCTTTAATTCCTTAACGGCTTCTAGTCCTGACGAATCCGGAAGGATGCCCTTAACACTGACCCTTCTCCCAAGGTACTCAATTTCATCCCTTAGAAAGAAACATTTTTCTTTCTTACATTTTATGCCATTCGCCTGTAAAATGCATAAAATTTGTTCAAGTCTGGCTATGTGTTGATCCACTGTAGGAGCCGAAATAATTATGTCGTCGAGATAATTTCCACAACCTTCTATTTCACTTAGAAGTTGCTCAAGGTGTCGCTGGAATATAGCTGGCGCGCTAGCTATTCCGTACGGCAAACGTTGGTACTGGAAAAGACCCAACGGCGTGTTGACAACCATAATTTCTTTCGCTGCATCGTCTAACTCCATTTGTAGGTAAGCATCTTTGAGGTCAATTTTGGAGAAATGTGTGCCGTGACGAATTTTGTGTAAGAAAGACTCACGCAATGGATATTGCTCGATGTCCAATTGGGAATTGACGCCTTGCTTGAAATCGCCGCAGATTCGTAGTGCTCCACCTGGCTTCGGTGCTAGTACTATTGGCGATGCCCAGTTGCTAAATTTTATGGGTTTCCAAATACCTGCTTCTGTCAGACGCTGCGCTTCCTCCTTGAACTTACGGAATTGGCCTGCTTTTGTAGAATTTTGGTACGGAATTCAATTTAAGGTAAATGCTTGCCATAAAGTTTTTTATTGTATTAATTGCCGGCTCAAATACCTCCTCATACCTCTGGAAAAGATCTGTCATTTGAGTACCCTGCTGTTCAGTGACGTTTGCGATATGCTGAATTTCAAAATTAAATGTTTTAAACAAGTCCAAGCCGAACAGATTATTGGAGTTCTCCACATTAGCCACAATGATCACAACATTTGCCAGTTTGTTGCCACATTTTGCTACAGTGTGTAGCTCACCCAGTACAGGAATTTGTTGTTGGCCAAATGCGTGCAAGATTCGATCGCACTTCTGCAGTCTCGGGCTGTTGAGCTTTTTGTATGTATTGACATTCAATACTGACACCGTTGCACCAGAATCCATTTGGAAGGATAAGATTGTATTAAAGAGCTCCACTTCAATCACAGTTTTGTTCCCTCTGCATTTTTGTTTCGGATTTTTTGTTGATCGGTGTCTTTTTTGTCTTTGCACTGCTTGGATAAGCAAACGACAGCAATGTGTCCCTTTCTGGCACATTTGTGGCAAATTGCCTCCCGAAATTTGCAATTTTCGCGAGAATGGGAATGACCGCAGCCAGAGCACGATTTTAAAGCAGTTTTGCCGCCTTTACCATCAGAAAAATTGCGTTTTTGCTGATTTGCCTTTTTTGTGTATACTGCGTTTGTATCAAGAGCTCTCTTCTCACTCTCTTTGATCACTGCCACTGTCTTTGTTGTTGCCTCGTAAGTTTCGGCAATTGAGAGAACGTCTTCGAGTGACGGCTGCAACTTCTGCAAAGCGGCTGTGCGAATTGCGTCGAATGGAGTGTGCACAATTATTTAATCGCCGATCATTTCATTAACGTAGTTAAATGAATACCCATCAGATTCGCCAACAAATTGACACTCTCCAGCAATGCCACGTAGATCGGCGACCCATTCCTTATGTGTCTGTGAGTCCCGCATCTGACGTTTGAAGAATTCGTACCGCGCAGCAACAATGTGACGCTTCTGCTTGAAATGGTCTGTTAGTTTCTCCGTTATTTGTTCATAAGTCTGCTGGTCCAAATTTTCGCTACCAAACAGATTTTTTACCAGCTCAAATATGTGAGTGCCTGCCCACGATAGAAAATACGCTTTTTTCCTATCTCCTGCTTGCACAGAGTAAGCGGAGAAGTGCTGTGTTAATTGTTGGAGGTACGTTTCCCAATTTTGATTTTCTTTATTAAAGTTTGGAAACGGCGGGCACACGGATAATTCTCCCGATCTGGCTATGTTCGCACCACTGTTTTGTGATAGTATGGTTTCCATCCATTTTTGTTGTTGTTGCATCAACTTCTGCGCAAATTCTTGCTGTTGAGCCAATAATGTTTCAAAATTAACTTGGCTGTCAGCCATTGTATGTCTTTATTGCGTTCGATCACTATTGATTTAGTCTACCGACACGAATTACACAAAATGAAATTTTGCGGCACTTTTTCTCTTTTTTCACTCGTCGCCAGAAAATGTTGTGTTCCGATTGAAAGGAGACGACAGATCGGGTTGAGATTAAATGTCCAACTGACTTTATTCGGCTCTGTATAGCTGTGGTATTTTGTGGTATGTTAGAGGGTACAGAATAACAGAGGATATCGATAAAGTAAACGGCAAATGGCCAAGATTTCGTGATTATGATACATATCAGTATATACTTTATGGGGTCGGAAACGCTTCCTTCTAGCTGTTACATACTTTTGCATGAATACAATATACCCTTTTACTCTACGAGTAACGGGTTTAAAACAAAAACAAATCGCGATCGCGAAGAAGGAAATTCTGTGTAACTTCTGGGCGATAGAAAGTCGATAAAACAAATTTTACAAAAACAATAAACTACCCTTTTTCCTCTTTATCCTACGCACTTTGTATTTTGCATTCAAGCGTCATTTCGAGAGCTCCGAATTTCGGTGTTTGTGATGTGATTACATACCGCGTGCGGTCGAATACAACTTTACAATATTTAATTATATCAAAACTAAAAGAGCTTGGAGAAGGCATTTCTTCCCGACGGGGGTGACTTCGGCGATCCGAATGCGATATCATGCAAGTTACTTGTAGAAGTGTCGCCGAAGTCACTTCTGGAAGTTACTCAGAAGACACTTGTAAAAGATACCTAGAAGACCCTTTCCCAATTGCAAAATGGTTAAAGGGAAAATATGTTTTTTGTACTCATTTTTCATTTTTATTCTTTCAACACATGTTTTGAAATATATAATTAATAATCCATAAACTTGTAGGAAATGGTGTTGTATTATTTTATTTAGTTCCAGTTCCGTGTTCCGCCTATGAAAATTTTTAAAATAACAAAAAAATAATTATTATTTTTATTATTATTAATTATTATAAATTTACGGTTTGCACAGAGTTTCACGCCAAGTAATTCCTTTTGCTTTCGCATGACAGCCTTGATCGTACACGCTAAAACATCGCTTTCTTGAATATTCCACCGTACGCGGTATGTAATATTTAACAGGTTCACTCCTCATTTCATCACAAACACAAGAATTCTGAATAAATCACACTGATCACAAAGAAATCTCGAAACGAACTGACGCTTGAATTCGAAATACAAAGTGCGTAGGTAAAAAAGAAAAAGGGGTAGTTTTCAGGTATAAAGAGAGAGACAAGAGCGGACTGTACCCCATAAACTGTTGAAGTTTACAAGTTATATCGTTCTACTTGCACATCTCTAAGCGATAGTTTCTCCTATTCCTTTTTCTTCTTGTTTTCTCCCGCTCCTTGATGCTTTGTACCTCTCACTCAATAAAATACGTTTGTCGTGTGCGCACGTAAATTCGGCGTTCTTTCTTGGTATTTGGTATCGGCTCGATTTCAGCATTAACATTGGTTATGGGCCCAGTCTCGCGAAACTAAGATGAGTGCGTATCAAATAGAAAAGTTAAGTGATCAGAATTACGATGTGTGGAGTATTCAGATGCGAAGTGTTCTGGTACACCAAGAACTTTGGGGCATCGTTAGTGGCAAGCTGAAGTTGACTAACGAGTCAACATCCGAGGAAGCTGCCAAATGGAACTTAATGGACGAAAAGGCATTGGCATGCATAATTCTTAATGTGAATGTGTCGCAGTTAAGTTATGTGAAAAATGCAACCTCAGCGCTAGCAGCATGGGCCAAGTTGCGCGAGGTGTATGTCTCAAGAGGACCACTTCGAAAAGTGTTGTTGTTTAAAAAACTGTTAAATTCGAAATACTCGGCAGATCAAAGCATGGTTCAATACTTGAACAATTTCGAGGAAATAATTGACAAATTGAACGAAGTGAACGTCGAAATACCCGAGGAGTTAAAAGTGATAATTCTAATGTCAAGTTTAAGTGCGGAGTATGAACATTTTGTTGTTGCTATGGAAACAAGAGATTCGCTACCGGTCTTTGAATCACTCAAGATCAAACTTTTGGCAGAGGCCGAAAGAATGAACGAGAAAAGTGAGAAGGATAGCAAGCAACTCGCGTATTATGCTGGTTCGGGAAGCGAAAAACAAAACGCACATGCAAAGGAAAACGGTAAATTTAACGGAAAGTGTTTCGTGTGTGGCAAACGTGGCCACAAAGCAACGCAGTGTAGAGAGAGAGGAAAAGACGGTAAAGGCAAATTTCAAAGCGAAGAGAGAAGCAATGTAAGATTATCTTTTTCGGTTTTTGCTGCTGTGAATCAGGAGAACATAACAAAACAGACTTGGTGCCTGGACAGTGGGGCAACTTCTCATATGTGCTGTGTGAAAAGTGCGTTTGTTTCGTTGGTCGAAGAAAAAGACAAAGTTATGTTAGCAGCGGACAAAATAATTGAATCGCCTGGCAAAGGAAACATCAAAATAAAAACCAGCGATTGTGAAATAACATTGAAAGACGTGTTGTATGTGCCAGATTTACAAATGAATTTCTTTTCCGTTAGCAAAGCAATGCAGTATGGGCATTCCGTGTATTTTAAAGAAAATCGCGCGACAGTAACGGCAAAAGATGGAGCTGTTATATTAAGGGCGCAACTGCAAAACAATTTATTTTTGTTCAGTGACTTAAACGTGAACCGATTGTTCTCAGTGCAACAAAAGGCGGTCGTGTGGCATAATCGATATGGTCACCTTAATTTTCGAAACCTTAAGGAACTGATAGTAAATCAACGTGTAAAAGGCATTGACGTTAATAACATTCCGGTTGAAATAAATTGCAACACCTGCAACAAATCCAAGATTTGTGTTTTGCCATTCCCTAAAAAAAGTCACGCGCGAGCAAATAACATTTTGGAACTAGTTCATTCGGACGTGTGCGGACCGATAAATGTGAAATCGATAAGTGGCGCAAAGTACTTTATAACCTTTATCGATGATTTTTCAAAGCGAGTGTTTGTTTACTTTATGCAAACCAAGGATCAGGCATTTGAAAAGTTCAAAATGTTCAAACAGCTAGTTGAAAATCAAACACAAAAGCGAATTAAAGCGATTCGCAGTGACAATGGCGGGGAGTATATAAACCACAAGTTCGACGAATATCTGCGTGAGTGTGGAATTAAGAGACAATTAACCGTGCCATACACCCCGCAACAAAACGGTGTGGCCGAAAGAGCGAATAGAACGCTTGTTGAGATGGCGCGCAGTATGATGCTGCACAAAAACATTGAGGAGCCATTGTGGGCAGAAGCTGTTGCAACTGCAAGCTACTTACGAAATAGATCTCCATCGCAGGCGCTCGACGGGATCACCCCTATGGAAAAGTGGAGCGGCAAGAAGCCTTCGGTCGCGCATCTGCGGATTTTTGGTTCACCCGTATATGCACTGGATAAGATGCATCACCACAAGTTTCGTGCTAAGGGCAAGGAGTACACGTTCGTCGGCTACTCGCTCACCGCCAAGGCATATCGACTATTCGACAATGAGGCTCGACAAATCGTAGAAAAGCGGGACGTCAAATTTGTTGAAGGCGAAGAAGTATCGTGTAATCAACAGGCAAGCACTAACGATTTTACTTCATTTATCTTAGAGTTTCCACAAGCCGCAACAGATTCAGAAGGAGTCGGTGCAGCAGAGGGCGAAGTTGGAGAAGAAGCAGCTTCAGAAGAAGTCGGTGCAGCAGAGGGCGAAATAGCACAAGCAGCTCCAGAAGAAGTCAACGCGGAGAACTCAGTTCCAGAAGGCGAGCATCCAGATCCAGATGAGCAAAACTCTGATGACGACGAGTTCGAGAGTTTTGAAGAAGATAATGCCAGTCCGCCAAGCAGCCCCGTTGATGGTGTACGTGCTCACCGTGGTCCAGGTAGGCCCAAGATTATACGCACTGGCCAGCGAGGTAGGCCAAGAAAAGAGTACAATATGGTCAACAATATTGTAAGCTATCATGACATTGAGACGCCCGACACAGTAAAACAGGCACTAACGGGCACGCATTCGTCTGAGTGGCAAAATTCTATGGAACGTGAATATGAGGCCCTTATCGAAAACAAGACTTGGTCTTTGGTAGATCTTCCTTCAGGTGCAAAAGCTATAGGATCCATGTGGGTGTTCCGAGTTAAGCGAGATGTTGAAGGAAATATCATAAGGTTTAAGAGCAGACTTGTAGCCAAGGGGTGCAGCCAGCAATATGGAATAAATTACTACGAAACCTTTTCACCCGTCATTCGATATGAGAATATAAGGCTTTTGTTGGCAGTAGCAGCAGAAAAGGAGCTATACCTTCATCAAATGGATGTTTCAAATGCATATTTGAACAGTAAATTGAACGAAATAGTATATATGAAGCAGCCAGAGAATTTCGTCAGCGATCAACATCCCAACCGCGTGTTACAGCTTAACAAAGCTATATATGGCCTCAAACAGTCTGGCAGGGCCTGGAATAGCACACTGGATGACACTTTAAAAGGATTGGGCTTTGAGGCTACTACAAGCGAGCCGTGTCTGTATAAGAAAATAAGTCAGAATTCGTACAATTTGATAGCCATATACGTCGATGACATCATATTAGCTTGTTCGCAAAAGAGTGATTTGGATAGTATCAAAAAGAAGTTGCACGAAAGTTTTAATATTCATGACAATGGTCCATTGCATCACTTTCTTGGAATGGAGATACAGCGACAGGGTGAGCGTGGTACAATTTCTGTGTGTCAGAAGCAGTACATTAAATCTCTACTTGAGAAGTACAACATGAATCAGTGCCGATCTGTTTCAACGCCGTTAAACCCTGGATTTCAAATTCGCTGCGATAGTGACAACTGTGCCGAAGTAGATAAAACTGACTATCAGTCACTTATCGGATCTATAATGTACCTGGCTATTTCAACGCGTCCTGACATCATGCACTCTATAAGCAAGTTAGCACAGCGAAACTCCAACCCACATGTCGAGCATGAGTCTGGCGCAAAACACATTTTGCGATATCTGTCGAAGACGATCGACTTAAAGCTACACTATCGCAAGACCGGTCAACGATTGCATGCGTTTGTCGATGCAGACTGGGCAAACGATAGTCTGGATAGAAAATCGTACTCTGGGTACTGTTTTTACCTGGGTGGATCAGCTTTCTCCTGGGAATCCAAAAAGCAAGGATTAGTCGCGCTCAGCAGCACCGAGGCTGAATACATTGCTTTATCCACTGCATCCAGAGAAGCAATCTTCTTGCGTCGTCTACTAAAAGAAATAGCATTTCATCCGAAAGCAGAGCCCATCGAGATAAACGGCGACAACTTAAGCGCACAGCAGATTGCATCGAATCCTGTGCATCACAAAAGGACCAAGCATGTCGACATCAAGTATCATCATATTCGCGAGGTCATTGCTAGGGGAGAAGTTCTTATAAAATATGTCCCCACCAACGAAAATGTAGCAGACATCTTTACTAAAAACTTACAGAAAGAAAAGCATAATAATTTTGTAAAGTCGCTTGGTTTAAATGAAAAATTGTAAGGAACAATCTAACTTGAGAAGAAGTGTTGAAGTTTACAAGTTATATCGTTCTACTTGCACATCTCTAAGCGATAGTTTCTCCTATTCCTTTTTCTTCTTGTTTTCTGCCGCTCTATGATGCTTTGTACCACTCACTCAATAAAATACGTTTGTCGTGTGCGCACGTAAATTCGGCGTTCTTTCTTGGTATTTGGTATCGGCTCGATTTCAGCATTAACATAAACTTCAAAAAATAAAACCAAATTCCTTTCTATCTTCAATTTAACTTCCAGAAGTGAATTGGAAGATAGTTTTTTTCCCATTTCTATCTTCAATTTAACTTCCAGAAGTGAATTGGAAGATAGTTTTTTCCCATTGGTTTTGTTTTTGTAAAATGTGTTCTGTCGCCTTCTTATCGTCCAGAAGTGTCTCAGAAGTTACTTCTTCGCGATCGCAACCCTTTTTTGGAAGTCAAATGTGTTCTATGGCGCATCTATCGTCCAGAAGTGCCTCAGAAGTCACTTCTTCGCGATTTAAACCCATTTTTTTTGTGAAATGTTTTCTATCGCCTAGAATTGACTTAAAACCTTTTAGTTTTTGTAAAATCGTCTTTCTATCGTCCAGTAGTGACTAAGAAGTGACTTCCGATATATGTATATTTTGTTTTAGTATAATGTGTTCTGTCGTGTTTCTATCTTCCAGAAGTTACTAAGATGTTACTTCTGAACGAAAGGCGATGTAATTATCGCCTCTTTGCTTGCAGGGTATACGGTAACACTCTAGTTTAGGGGACTCACCCCCGAAATTCGCGAAGAAATTATCCTAGAACTTGGCGGTCAGCCAACGGTCTCTTGAAATTTAATTTTAAAGTTGCGTGTTTTGCTATAAAAAACATATATGAACATAATTACACTTTTCAATTTTTGTCAAAATAAGGTGAGTTTCAGAACTATACGACACCACCAAATATTTTTTTTTTTGAAATTTTGTAGAATTGTTGTTGTTTATAGAAAGCGAAACATTTAAATGCTTATCGAAAGAACAATGTATCATGTGTATGATAAAAAATACCACACGTCCTTGATTCTTTTTTTTAAGGACTTACCGCTAATTTTTTAAAATGTAGTCTATTCTTCGGGTATTTGCGATTGTTTCATAATTATACGACACAAACGTTTTTCCGGTTCCAATGATCAAACTTAGTTGATATTTTTTTCTGGTTAAATATAAACTAAAGGACTTTTAAGGCCGTTTTAAAGGACTTTTAAAAAAGCCTAACGGCCACATCTTTACAGATTTTGTAAAAGTTTAAATGTTATTTTGTTGTGTCTATTAATACCTATCGAAATGAAGAAGAAAATTTTAAAATCGGACAATCCATTTAAAAGTTATGAGAAAAAAACAAGAGAGAACGTTATAGTCGGGTGCCCTGACTATCAGATACCCGTTACTCAGGTAAAGGGAGTGCAAGGGAGATGGAGATAGAAACTTTGATCACGCATAACTTTTTAACGAATGGTAACAGCTAGAAGGAAGCGTTTCCGACCCCATAAAGTATATATATTCTTGATCAGGATCACTAGCCGAGTCGATCTAGCCATGTCCGTCTGTCCGTCTGTATGAACGCTTAGATTTCGGAAACTATAAAAGCTAGAAGATTGGCGATTTGCATGCAGATTCTAGGATTTCCTACGCAGCGCAAGTTTGTTTTAAAAAAGTGCCACGCCCCCTCTAACGCCCACAATCGCTTAAATACGATTTTAAAAATTTAAATATTTCGGAAAAGTAAAAATGCAGTTTTATTGTGTATTTCAATACCTATCGAAATGTAGAAGTAATTTTTCCAATCGGACCATTCGTTTAAAAGTTATGCGTGATCAAAGTTTCTATCTCCATCTCCCTCGCACTCCCTTTACCTGAGTAACGGGTATCTGATAGTCGGGGCACCAGACTATAACGTTCTCTCTTGTTTGTTATTTTTTTTAACCAATAAGTTCTTATATAATACTAGCAGGGTCGGTAGCCCGCAGCTTCGCCTGCGGAAATTAAAATTGAAAATGAAGCATAAATTTATCTTTACTACTTATTTTAAAATTAAAAACTTCCTTATTTTTAGTCTTCAAGCAGAGAAAAGATTTTATCAAAACTTTTTTCCTTAATATCCGTAAAAACAACAGTATTTTGCCCTATGAAAACTAAATACAAAAACTTGAAAAAAAACCGTATGTGTTTTTTAAATCTTTCTAAAATTCTTTTGGATTGTTGACATAAATTAACAAATGGACAAAATAGAAACAAACCAATTCTTTTTTCGACACAAATCCTTACACTAATTTTGTTCAAAACATTAGTACTTTGTCCAAAACATATTGTTTAAATATAGAATGAGCATTGAGCATGTAAATAAATTCCCAATCCATTGCCATTAAAGCCTTAAAACATTATTCTAAAAAACATTTTTTGAGAAAAAAATTGATAAGATACAAATTTGATAAAATTTAATATTTTTTAAAATATTAAACTCTTTTTCAATTTCGGAGAGTTTTGACCATTGCTGCTCTTAGCCAGATAAATTTATAAATTTTTTTTGTATGAATGAAAAGTACAAAAATATTTATTTCAAAGCAGTACTTTGTCCAAAACAAACTGCCAAAATATGGGTTATCACGCCGCGTTAAGTTCGTATTTAAATCTAGAATACAAACTTGTTTGTTATTATTGTATGCAACAAAAAATTGCTAAAAGATTTACATAGCTTTCCAACAACCAAAATAATAATTTTGGTTAAGATTTAAGAAATTTGAGGGAATATTTTTAATGTGAGTTCGCCTTGGAATGTTACAAACGCTTCAAAATGTGATGGGATGATTATCCTTTGACAGTTGAAAAAATTACTGTCTCCAATTCTAATTTAAAAAAATTGAAGCAATAGTATCGCTTTAAGTGGACATTTTTGAATAGAATGCCAAAGGAAGGATAATTTTAGGGTGGATTTTATTTCATCGGTCCTTCAAAACAAAACCTGTTGATTTTGGCCATGCTACCTCGTTCTACCTTTTCTCCTTTGTTAATTGCCCCTGTATTTTGGTTTTTTAAAGATTAAATTTTTAAACTATTTAAACCGAGTAATGTTTACTCTTTGTAAAGATGTTATTTCTTGATAATTAATTAGTTCCCTAAGAATGTAGCAAAGGTCATTTTATGCACATGGGTAACAAAAAGGTAAATACAAACCAAATACTCTTGGCGAATTTGCTACCGGGGGATTTTTGGAAGGTATCCACAGTAGACAACTCTTATAAGGGAATCAAATATTTATGCGGAGCAATGTTTTGCTTTATGTATTTGACTAATTTCAGAAAAGGAATCAAGAAACTTAATTCGATGTTACTGCATTTTACCATTGATATTTTGTTTCACTATTTTTATTTTCATTAACTTTTCACCTTGATTAGAATTATATTAATAACTAGCTATACCCGGAGCGACTTCGTTCGCTTAAAATTAGTTTGGAGTACGGTTGTCAGGACTTTATGTTTTCTTATTAGCGCGTTTTTTGAAAACCTTTGTGTAAAACCCTTTTTAGAAGATCCTTCAGGGGCGAGAATCAGAAGGCTACTGGCAGAGCTATATAATAAATGAATGTGATCAATGTAAAAGTATTGAATTTGTATACTTTCTATCAGTTACAATACTATCAATGCAATTTTAATTTGCGCACAAATGTACACTTGTTTGTAAATTGTTTCAAATTTGTTGTTTTGAATGAAACGAAAACATTTGTAAACACACGAAAAGATTGGCATCTCATACAAAAGTAGCGAAGTAACTTATTATTTTCCGATTCCACATTTGATTGATAATTATTAATTTTAAGCTCGACAAATTTTGCATTGGCTAAAAGGAAATTAATGTTTTTATTTGTATTTAAGCACATTATCTACTTTCAAGTAGAAACATACACACATATTGTGTGTATGTATTGTATTGTACATGTATTGTACACATGCTACAAAATGAAAAATATTTTTTTAAAAATACAACCTAAGTATTTGATCCACAGGACTGACTATTGATCGAAAATCATATTGATCAGAACAGCAGTTTAAGTTTTTAAAATCCAAACCTAATTTGAACTTAAATTGCCCCTTTCCCCTCCCTATCACACACAGCACTACCCCACCCCCTCGTCAGTTTTCTTGGCTGTTGCTCTCTCGGCCGTCGCTCTCTTGGCATCCGCTCTCTGGGTTTCGCTCTCTCGGCAGGCTCCCACAAAATGCAACGCAATAACTTAGAAAATCTAAATAAATTCGTTAAAAATACTTAAAAAAATTTTAAAAACTTGAAAAATAAAACTTAAGCATTTGGGCCATAGAATAACTAATGATCCAAAAATCATCTTGATCGGAGCAGCGGTTTAGATTTTTAAAATCGAAAAGTTAATTTTAAATGTAGCCCCCAAATTATGGGGGATATCGAAATTTCTTTTAGATTTCTAATTAGGCCTTTTCAAGACCTAAAATTCTGCAAAATCCAAATTTCGAAATTCCAACCACTTTAGAAGTTAAGCTTAAGTACATCTAATTCTTTTTTGCTCTAAATATGGATGTTGGAGCTGTTTGGGGCCACTGGGGGGACATGTCGGATCTTAGTGGGCGCCTACGCCCCCAATGAAATACTGTGCAAAAATTTGGCTGCTGTAGCTCTTAAGGTTTGGGCTGTGGTCGTATCCCCTTAAAAATCGGTCTTTCATTTTATAATCTTTAGAGATGAATGTGATCTATGTAAAAGTATTGAATTTGTATACTTTCTATCAGTTACAATACTATCAATGCAATTTTAATTTGCGCACAAATGTACACTTGTTTGTAAATTGTTTCAAATTTGTTGTTTTGAATGAAACGAAAACATTTGTAAACACACGAAAAGATTGGCATCTCATACAAAAGTAGCGAAGTAACTTATTATTTTCCGATTCCACATTTGATTGATAATTATTAATTTTAAGCTCGACAAATTTTGCATTGGCTAAAAGGAAATTAATGTTTTTATTTGTATTTAAGCACATTATCTACTTTCAAGTAGAAACATACACACATATTGTGTGTATGTATTGTATTGTACATGTATTGTACACATGCTACAAAATGAAAAATATTTTTTTAAAATACAACCTAAGTATTTGATCCACAGGACTGACTATTGATCGAAAATCATATTGATCAGAACAGCAGTTTAAGTTTTTAAAATCCAAACCTAATTTGAACTTAAATTGCCCCTTTCCCCTCCCTATCACACACAGCACTACCCCACCCCCTCGTCAGTTTTCTTGGCTGTTGCTCTCTCGGCCGTCGCTCTCTTGGCATCCGCTCTCTGGGTTTCGCTCTCTCGGCAGGCTCCCACAAAATGCAACGCAATAACTTAGAAAATCTAAATAAATTCGTTAAAAATACTTAAAAAAATTTTAAAAACTTGAAAAATAAAACTTAAGCATTTGGGCCATAGAATAACTAATGATCCAAAAATCATCTTGATCGGAGCAGCGGTTTAGATTTTTAAAATCGAAAAGTTAATTTTAAATGTAGCCCCCAAATTATGGGGGATATCGAAATTTCTTTTAGATTTCTAATTAGGCCTTTTCAAGACCTAAAATTCTGCAAAATCCAAATTTCGAAATTCCAACCACTTTAGAAGTTAAGCTTAAGTACATCTAATTCTTTTTTGCTCTAAATATGGATGTTGGAGCTGTTTGGGGCCACTGGGGGGACATGTCGGATCTTAGTGGGCGCCTACGCCCCCAATGAAATACTGTGCAAAAATTTGGCTGCTGTAGCTCTTAAGGTTTGGGCTGTGGTCGTATCCCCTTAAAAATCGGTCTTTCATTTTATAATCTTTAGAGATGAATGTGATCTATGTAAAAGTAGTGAATTTGTATACTTTCTATCAGTTACAATACTATCAATGCAATTTTAATTTGCGCACAAATGTACACTTGTTTGTAAATTGTTTCAAATTTGTTGTTTTGAATGAAACGAAAACATTTGTAAACACACGAAAAGATTGGCATCTCATACAAAAGTAGCGAAGTAACTTATTATTTTCCGATTCCACATTTGATTGATAATTATTAATTTTAAGCTCGACAAATTTTGCATTGGCTAAAAGGAAATTAATGTTTTTATTTGTATTTAAGCACATTATCTACTTTCAAGTAGAAACATACACACATATTGTGTGTATGTATTGTATTACACATGTATTGTACACATGCTACAAAATGAAAAATATTTTTTTAAAAATACAACCTAAGTATTTGATCCACAGGGACTGACTATTGATCGAAAATCATATTGATCAGAACAGCAGTTTAAGTTTTTAAAATCCAAACCTAATTTGAACTTAAATTGCCCCTTTCCCCTCCCTATCCACACAGCACTACCCCACCCCTCCGTCAGTGTTTCTTGGCTGTTGCTCTCTCCAGGCCGTCTGCTCTCTTGGCATCCGCTCTCTGGGTTTCGTCTCTCTCGGCAGGCTCCCACAAAATGCAAACGTCAATAACTTAGAAAATCTAAATAAATTCGTTAAAAATACTTAAAAAAATTTTAAAAACTTGAAAAATAAAAACTTAAGCATTTGGGCCATAGAATAACTAATGATCCGAAAAATCATCTTGATCGGAGCAGCGGTTTAGATTTTTAAAATCGAAAAGTTAATTTTAAATGTAGCCCCCAAATTATGGGGGATATCGAAATTTCTTTTAGATTTTTTCTAATTAGGCCTTTTCAAGACCTAAAATTCTGCAAAATCCAAATTTCGAAATTCCAACCACTTTAGAAGTTAAGCTTAAGTACATCTAATTCTTTTTGCTCTAAATATGGATGTTGGAGCTGTTTGGGGCCACTGGGGGGACATGTCGGATCTTAGTGGGCGCCTACGCCCCCCAATGAATACTGTGCAAAAATTTGGCTGCTGTAGCTCTTAAGGTTTGGGCTGTGGTCGTATCCCTAAAAATCGGTCTTTTCATTTTATAATCTTTAGAGATGAATGTGATCTAAGTAAAAAAGTATTGAACTTCAATAATTTCTATTAGTTACAATGTTATCAATGCAATTTTAATTTGCGTACAAATATGTATACTTGTTTGTTAATTGAAATTTCTTTGTTTTCAAATTTCTTGTTTTGAATGAAACGAAAACCTTTTATTACACACAGTAAAGATTGGCATCCAATACAAAACAGCAAAGTAACGTATTATTTTCAGATTCACATTTGATCGATAATTATTAATTTTAAACTCGACAAATTTTGCATTTTTTTTTGCGCTGAAAGGAAATAAATCATTTTTTTGTATTTAAGCATTATCTACTTTCAAGTAGAAACATACACACACATTGTGTGTATGTATATTCGAATCTTAAGATTAATAATTAACTTGGAAACATTTTGACTTTGCTTACGAATTTTGCAGTAATTTTCTATTTTCTTCCCATGGCGGAAATCAATGAGACTCTTACTTCTGCCACAAAATAAAACCTAAGCATTTGATCCACAGAACTGACTATTGACCGAAAATATCATATTGATCTGAACAGCAGTTTAAGTTTTAAAATCCAAAACAAATTTAACTTAAATTGCCTCTTTCCCTTTCCTTTCACTCCAGCACTACCCCACCCCCTCGTCAGTTTTCTTGGCTGTTGCTCTCTCGGCCGTCGCTCTCTTGGCATCCGCTCTCTGGGTTTCGCTCTCTCGGCAGGCTCCCACAAAATGCAACGCAATAACAGAAAATCTAAATAAATTCGTTAAAAATACTTAAAAAAATGTTAAAAACTTGAAAAATAAAACTTAAGCATTTGGGCCATAGAATAACTAATGATCCAAAAATCATCTTGATCGGAGCAGCGGTTTAGATTTTTAAAATCGAAAAGTTAATTTTAAATGTAGCCCCCAAATTATGGGGGATATCGAAATTTCTTTTAGATTTCTAATTGGGCCTTTTCAAGACCTAAAATTCTGCAAAATCCAAATTTCGAAATTCCAACCACTTTAGAAGTTAAGCTTAAGTACATCAATTTTTTTTGCTCAAAATATGGATGTTGGGCTGTTTGGGGCCACTGGGGGGACATGTCGGATCTTAGTGGGCGGTACCCCCAATGAAATACTGTGCAAAATTTTGGCTGCTGTAGCTCTTAAGGTTTGGGCTGTGGTCGTATCCTTAAAAAATCGGTCTTTCATTTTATAATCTTTAGAGATAACAATAAGTTTAGGTTAAGAGGGAATAAAAGCATGAAGCGAAAACAGAGTGCATAAGGAATAGGATAAATGTAATAACTAAAGATGGGTTTAAGGGAATAAAAACATGGGCAAACGAATTCAAATTCAAATGGAAGGCTTGAGCGCCAATAGAAATAGCTGGGCACACTGATCCACGATCACCCGGTCACACTGATCCACGATCACCTGGTCACACTGATCGATCAGCTGATCACACGCGCTAAGTCGTATGACCCAAGATTTTGCCGTGGTGCGGGCACACTAATTAACGCCAACGGGTATAAAAGGGCTTGATTTTGGAGGTTCAAGTCGCTCAGCTGACAGCGATGAGAAGACGACACGCATTGGTGTGAGCAACCTCTCTGGGAGTTACTTGTGGAGTCTTTTTAGGATAAGTTATAGTACCCCGTCCGCCCCAATAAATTGTAGTTAGCTAAAACCCCCCTCCTCTACCCACTCCCGAGAGACCGACCGTCATTAGTGACAGCCGATCATTGGGATTCCACCATTCCACACTGAGAAAAATGTCCGTTTTTGGCATAAACGCAAAAAATAAAAGTTACTAATTTAAAAAACAAATATTTTTTTTAATTCTAAAATGAGTTAAACTTATTAGAACCATTTTTAAAAAATTTTACGCGCCACCGATAACTTGTTGTAGCCGATCAAGAGTCTATCGATTAACGTGCTCATCTCCTGAAAAAAGCGCGCTAATTTTACTCCAAGGATTTCCCATCGTGTGCAGAGTGTTTAGAAGCCGAAAAAAAAAAACAAAAATGTATGGAAAAATTTACGTCAAGGTATATTTAAATACTTTTTAAAACAAATTGTGTTGTAACTGTTTGCATTGTCCTGTTGTTTAGCTCATCTTGTGTATATATTTTAGCTGAAATCTAACAAAAGTGTTTGTGTTCTGTTAAGCTTTAGTTAAAATCCAGGCTGATCCAGGCAAGGTTGTTATAAATGTATTAACAAAATAATAAAGAAACAAGTGTTATCATTTGCTTTTTGCCCGTTTTTGCCCCTTTTAAAAAAATCACGTTTAGCTGCATATGAATTCTGGAAAATTGGTGCAAAATTTTCTGGAGGTAATTTGAATTAGAAGTTCGGATCGGCAAAACTTACTAATAGTTTATTCCTTAATAACGCATCGCTGCAAGTTGAAGCACCAGTGCGCTCAGTCTTGGTCGGTCTGCTCGGCAAAACTCGAAGAAGATTTATGACCGTAGTCAACCAGATTAGACGAGGAAGTTTATTAGAATGATAGACCGTTTTGCCGGAAAACAATTCAGTTTTTTGGCTGTCTTTGAATAGTATGTGGACAGAAGTCCAAACCGAACACTATCAACAAAACTGGCCGGAAGCCTCTAACGTACAATGATTCTTCAGATCCGCTACTTTCGACATTAAGTTTAAAGGATAGAAACAAAAATTATAAACAAAAAGTTTTCGAAAAGTCATTTCTTTGTTTAAAACCCCCACATCCGATGTTACAAACGATATTGAAGAAGTACGGAGGAAGACGAAGATGGAGAAATCAATTTCTTTGATTTGGATAGTGTTTATTCGACAAGAACCTGAAGAAGAATGATTGGAAGTTAGTGTCCATATAGCAAACTATAGGTATGAAAAACACACCATAAAACAAAACCAATTTTTTAACTTTCTTGCTTGTTTCAGATAGTTTTCGATGGAGAATAATGACATTTTATTTTATTAATATTATGTCTTACATAAGTTATCTATATAAAAATGTTTTTTATTAATAAAAAAATATTCTTACAAATTTTTAGGTGGTTGACACTAAAGAATTGGTGGGTGGGCTGTGGGTGGTGATTTTACAGCCGTTTGGTTTTTCAAAAAATGGAAAAAACCGAAATTCTATTGCATAAGGAGTATATATTTTAATTTTCAAGGCCCTAGCTTTAAAACTAGAGTTTATGCCAAAAAAACGGACATTTCCCCAGTGTGCATTCCCGACTTCGAGCGACAAAG
>JBAMCF010000936.1:0-33581 GCA_037075285.1 Drosophila lutescens | reverse complement strand
TCCTCTAACATTTTGATAAGCCAAAAATAAATCTATTAGTTTTTTGGCACAGTGGAAGGTCTGTTATTTGGCACAGTGGAAAGCCGTTTATTAGGCACAGTGGGAGGCCTGTTATTTGTTCTCGGTTTATTAGGAACAAATTCTTTTATTACCAAATCATCATTAAGCCAAAAGCTTTCAGAAAGTAGTACATTAAATACATCAGGCGGAGCAAATATTTTAAAAGACGATATCCTGCGGGCGTATGAAAATCGAAATTGTTCAACCGCAATATCTTCGGATGGGAATTTTTCACGAATAAACTCCAAAACATCCTCAAATGTGGTATCAGGCGTAACTCTTGAAACAAATAATTGCTTCCTATGTGGAACAACTGAGAGTTTCTTACGCCCCCCAGCAGCAGCCTGAACCTCATTCGGCTGAGAGACAGAAACGGCGAATACTGTACGTATGGGTATGGTCGGCACCGAACTGGTTGACTCCGCCGGCTCTGGAGATCCTATTAAAGCCTGACTTTCAGATACAGGGACTACACCGGAACTAGCAGTATCCATTGGCACAGGTGGTTCATTTACCTTTGTGTCACCAGAAACTGCAGCAGCTACCAAGTTCGGATTTAAGGCGGATTCTACACTCGCATTTACTGTCGTTGAGCTAGCTTTTTTGCGTTTGGGCGAATCGGTTAATAATTTTTATACCCGTTACTCGTAGAGTAAAAGGGTATATTGTATTCGTGCAAAAGTATGTAACAGGGAGAAGGAAGCGTTTCCGACCCTATAAAGTATATATATTCTTGATCAGGGTCACTAGCCGAGTCGATATAGCCATGTCTGTCTGTCCGTCTGTCTGTCTGTCCGTCTGTATGAACGCTGAGATCTCGGAAACTATAAAAGCTAGAAGGTTGTGATTTCACACACATATTCTTGGGCTTCCTACGCAGCGCAAGTGTGTTTCATCGAGGTGCCACGCCCCCCCCTAACGCCCACAATCGCCATAAACGATTTTCAAATGTGTCTGGAGGCCACATCTTTTAAGACTTTAAAAATATATAAACGCAATTTTATAGTGTTTATTAATACCTATCGAAATGTAGAAGACATTTTTCAAATCGGACCATTTATTAAAAAGTTATACGCAATCAAAATGGTTTATATATCTATCTCCCTCGCACTCCCTTTAGCCCCAATAGATAGTCGGGACACCAACCCGAGTACAGCGTTCGCACTCCCTTTAGCTGAGTGACGGGTATTAGATAGTCGGGACACCAACCCGACGTTCTCTCTTGTTTATTATTAAATTGTTCACAAACGGAATTTAACCCCTCATTGAGCTGTTTAAAAACTTGTGAAAGATTAAATAGGCCGTCTCGAGTCTGCCTCATAAAGCTGCTCATCTCAACTGCCAATTCCCTGCAGGACTCACATACCCACATGAGACCAACCCGCAGTTCAATGAAGTCTTTAACTCTGCCAGTGAATCCTGCACATTTAGAATGCATCACCGCTTCGCAGAACCAACACACAAATCGTGTGCTTTCACAAATCGAGTGCCGTTGGATCAGTGCTAGCCTTGCAATCTGATCCCCTAATGTTAATGTTGTCTGTCAAGAAGTCGTCGTCATTATTCTATACCTACTTTACTTGTTGAATCAGCACCCCTTTTAAACGTGAACCTAGCAACTCATGTTGAGACTTTCCTTCACACGGTAAATCTTAATAAATATATATTGAAATTAATCATAAAGTATAGGCAAAGAATCTTTGTTTATGACACTGGCATTACCAATTAATGACAATGTAGGAACCAAAGATACTTGTTATTTTTTTACGGAAGGTATCGAATTGATCGCTTGTAAAAGCGCGCACGTCAGCAAAAAGATTTGCAGACTATTCACGACAAAAAAAAGTCGCTCTGTGGGCTGCTTATATTTGAACATGCAAATATAAGTGCGGATACCTCCCGCTGAAAAACAAATTTTTATTTAATAGAAAACGGAATACAGAGTTTACAATATTATTGAAATATAACCTATATTATGATTAACATGGATAATAAAAGTAGTTAAAATAATTAGAAGGTAATAAAGTAAATTAACAGGATAGTGCTTAATAATATAAAATGTATGCTTTTTTTTTTTTTTTTTTTTTTTTTTTTTTTTTTTTTTTTTTTTTTTTTTTTTTTTTTTTTTTTTTTTTTTTTTTTTTTTTTTTTTTTTTTTTTTTTTTTTTTTTTTTTTTTTTTTTTTTTTTTTTTTTTTTTTTTTTTTTTTTTTTTTTTTTTTTTTTTTTTTTTTTTTTTTTTTTTTTTTTTTTTTTTTTTTTTTTTTTTTTTTTTTTTTTTTTTTTTTTTTTTTTTTTTTTTTTTTTTTTTTTTTTTTTTTTTTTTTTTTTTTTTTTTTTTTTTTTTTTTTTTTTTTTTTTTTTTTTTTTTTTTTTTTTTTTTTTTTTTTTTTTTTTTTTTTTTTTTTTTTTTTTTTTTTTTTTTTTTTTTTTTTTTTTTTTTTTTTTTTTTTTTTTTTTTTTTTTTTTTTTTTTTTTTTTTTTTTTTTTTTTTTTTTTTTTTTTTAATAATTAAATTTCATTAATTGTAGTTAGCTTAACCAGTTAGAACTAAGTTTAATTAACATGCACTTATTATATAAATTCTTAATATTACTACAAATATAGGTTAATTAGAGGTACTTAATATTTTAAGTATAAGTAAGGAGTGTGCCGAAAAGAAACTGCACACTTTCTCTTAAGTATAACTTTTCTGTTTTTATTCCGATTTGACTTTTTATACCCGTTACTCGTAGAGTAAAAGGGTATATTGTATTCGTGCAAAAGTATGTAACAGCTAGAAGGAAGCGTTTCCGACCCCATAAAGTATATATATTCTTGATCAGGATCACTAGCCGAGTCGATCTAGCCATGTCCGTCTGTCCGTCTGTCCGTCTGTCTGTCTGTCCGTCTGTCCGTATGAACGCTGAGATCTCGGAAACTATAAAAGCTAGACGATTGGTATTTGGCATGAAGATTCTTGGAGTTCCTACGCAGCGCAAGTTTGTTTCAAAAGGGTGCCACGCCCCCTCTAACGCCCACAATCGCTTATATACGATTTTAAAAATTTCAATATTTCGGAAAAGTAAAAATGCAGTTTTATTGTGTTTATCAATACCTATCGAAATGTAGAAGAAATTTTTCAAATCGGACCATTCGTTAAAAAGTTGTGCGTGTTCAAAGTTTCTATCTCCATCTCCCTCGCACTCCCTTTACCTGAGTAACGGGTATCTGATTGTCGGGGCACCCGACTATAGCGTTCTCTCTTGTTTTTTTTTTTAATGTTTAATTATTAGAATTTAATTTCGAAAAAATATTACAGAAATGTTGCACCTCTTATTTTAGATCGAATTTTTTTCTTAACACCGCTTATTAGGTTCTGCACACACTTTTTTGTAACCATTTTCCCTTCTTCTGGACGTTGATGCACTATGGTCATTTCAAACAAGTGGCCGTTACGACACCAAGCAATGCTTGTTTTGGGCGAGTAAACGAAATCGCGGACAAAGAAAAAGACATTTTCACAATAGACAATTAAAAATACATGCAGGTCAAAATACGAATAGTCAAGATACATAAAGTAAAACTAATTATTTGCTAGGTAGGATAGTATAATTGATTTAAAGATAGGCAGTAAGTCGGTAGTAGATATTAGGTGGTATAGTCTATTATAGTCATTGCAGAGTACTCTATAAGGTTCATGCATTGCATAATTAGAGATACAATGATTTCAAACTAGAGGAATATAGTTTCTTGTGAATCTATTAGGCACATTAAAATACAGGCGACCCAGTAACTCGGGGCTCTCCACTTCACCATGATAAACGTAATACCAAGCATAGTTCTTCGGTTAACTAATGATGGTAAATTAATTAGAAGTAGTCTACTAGAGTAGGATGGCAGTATTAGGCTTGTATCCAGTGCCTTACGGGGAGGCAAATGTTAAAATGTTTTTTTGCACAGGCTCAATGCGGTCTATATGCACCCCATATTGGGGACTCCAAACTGGAGCGCAGTACTCAAAAATTGGTCGGACTAATGAAATAAACAAGGTCTTTGTGACATAGGGATCATCGAACTCCTTCGACCACCTTTTGATAAATGCAAGCACGCCCCTGGCTTATTTACCATGGTAGTAATGTGATCAGAAAATTTAAGTTTAGGATCCATATAGACTCCAAGGTCGTCAGCATGCGTTATTCTATCTAACACACAACCGCTCAAAGTATAAGTTGAATAGTAAGGTCAGACACGAATAAAGGTCATTAGTTTACACTTAGAACCATTTAAATTTAAGTCATTATTCATGCACCATGTTTGAAATTTGGCGGAATTTGTGAAGCTGGCGTTGTGGATGTTGCTGGCGTATTTAATACACTGTCCCTAGGGAGTGTTCCCGGAGACAGGTTTGCTAGCTCCGAGGCTGGAGGAACAAAGTTTAGCACCGGGGCGGGGATGGCTAGTGCAGTAGGAGAAAGTAGGTCATGTCCGGTTGGGGTCAGCATCGATGGAAACCCATCTGCCGGCACCTCAAGGCTGTTGTTGTTAGCGATTTTCCTTTTTGGAGATTCGTCCTCAATTTTGTATTCACGGAATTGGGATTCGACTTTGGAAACCTTATCAGTTAAGGCGATAACCAGTTTATGGACATCTCTGAAGTTACCACGCGTCTGTCTCATGAAGGTGCGCATACAATACGGCGTATCAAGGCAAACGCGGAATGGCCAAAGAAATCCTATTCTTTTAGAAAGTGGATCAGCGATGCGGCCATTAGCGACGGCACCAGCGCATTTAATATGTGCACAATCGTTGCACAGCCAACATAGCAAATACGAATCACCAACAATGGTGCCATTGTATTCGAATATTTTGGCAGTGCACGGTACACTCATTTTGGTAGTTAAGAGATTCAAAAGATTAAGGGAACTTAAAGACCAAGTAGGCGAGCTCGGATTAAAGAGCGATGAAAGAGACTGCAGGAAATAATAGGCAGGAGAGCCGTTGATTATCCGGGCAACCGGTGAGTTTCAGCAGCACGCACAAAGAAAAAAGCGAAGGAAGTACCGTTAGAGAGGTGATGACCGCTCAGAGAGTAATACGCGTTCGAAAGATTAGAGAAGCACGATTTGGAGAGCAACGGAGAGTTAAAGCAACAACAGAACGCAAGCGGCAGCAACGCGGAGTTATGCTAGCGTTGTTTTTGTTTTGGTTGATATTAATTCGTATTTAAATACGTTTTTAAACCACAGTCTACGTTTGAAATGTTATTAAAACGACGATAACATGGAACTATCTTGTTTCTTTTTAAATATTTTGATAAGAGGATAGACTTTATTAGTGAAATCGAAAAGAATTTAGGAGCGAATGAAAAACATGCGATGACTTCCGCAGCAAAACAATACCCGAACGAGTTAATTGGGTACAAAAACAAAGACTGTGTGTCAACTGCTTCAGCAATGACCACAAGGCAAAGGATTGCCGAGGTCGCCCGTATTTTAAGTGCGACAAGAAACATCATACATTATTGCACCTGGAAACCACATCAGGTACAGCATCCAATCAACATTCACCTACTGTAGGTGGAGTTAGCAACAAGAATTATAACATGCTGGCCACAGTCAAAGTGTCAGTGAAGGCTAGCAGTGGTCAAATTGCTACCTTTAGAGCGCTGCTAGACTCAGGATCACAAATAAATCTGATTTCCGAACGAATGGCTTCAGTACTATCACTGAAGCTTCATGGAACTTCTCTAAGTATCGAGGGCATTGGAGGCAATCCAAAGACCAGTAGAGCAAGAGCAAATGTGCAAATAAAATCAAGGCATAATGCCTTCACTCAAGAAGTTGAAGCCTTTGTGCTACCACACATAATAGCTGATCAGCCGGCGCATCAATTAAATTCGGCAAGCCTACAAGTTCCAAGCAACATATCTTTATTTATTTATTTAACATAAAGCTATGGACAGCTCATTGGACTTAAAAAATATACAAGACATTTTCAATATGATTGATTTTTTGCGGATGACCAGAACGCAGTGATTCTGGTTAAATTCACATCGTAGGAACACTCATAGGATAATAAGTGGTACAATTCATTATAGTTGTCGCATAAAACTCGGAATGGGTCAAAACAGGAGTATTGACCTGGCAATTTCCAGTGCTAATGACCGAAATCGACGAGTTGGTCTAGAAGGAACATTCCAATTTATGGCCGTTCTCAGGTGAAGTGAGTCCACACCGCCAGTAAGAAGCTTGTGAAGGAAGATCACAACAGTACATTAAAGTTGGCAGATTCAAAGAGCCTGTCTCGTAGCAAGGTAGTCGGCTTCCAGAGTCCCAGTTCAAACCACGTAAGGCAAATAGGAGAAACTGCTTCTGAACAGACTCCTCTTGATAGTGATCATACTGTGGAGACCATACGTATGAGCAGTATTCCAGCGTTGGACGAACTAAGGAAACATATAGGAATTTTGTGATATACGGATCATCGAATTCCTTGGACCAGCGTTTGATGAAAGCTAATAAGGCCTTAGCTTTATTGGAGATAGTGCTGACATGGCGATTGACTCCAAGATCTAGGACGGTTTCATCGTTCTAGCGCGGATTGGCCAATGGAGTATGTACGCACAGCTGGATTGGAACGAAAAATGTCATGGATTTGCATGTATCTGAATTAAGCGTACCCTGCAGAGACGACGCTCTCCCTAATTTCTCTCTCTCAAACTCTCTCTCTGCGCAGGGTAGGAGACAAATTAGGCAAGCGCAAAGCTTGCTCAAAGCCGGCGCCGTTGTTCCGCGTTTTCAATTGCGTTCTAACTGTGATGTTTTCGAGTTTAAACAAAAGTGCTATTAATCAAGAATACATTTTTAGGTAAGTAATTTTCAAGGGTATTAAAACTTTGTCTTGTCTAAATTATTATAGTTTCTCATTTTTTGGAATATGCATGTTTTATTTTTAATATTTTTAGATCAGCTGATGGTGCAAGGTGCATAAACAATATAATTTCAGATGAGATCCTTTTGTCCTACAGCCCAGAAGGATGTTATTCTTGCACTTCTAAGTAAGTTTTTATCATTCTTATTTTCAAAATTCATTGGTCAGGTGGAGCCTGCAGAGCATGCGGAGATGCGTGAAAAATCTCCATGCGCGAAAAGGAGCTCACTAAGACTCCGGAAGCCATTTTAAACGTACCGAAGACCCCTAC
Source organism: Drosophila lutescens (assembly GCA_037075285.1). Classification (NCBI taxonomy): domain Eukaryota; kingdom Metazoa; phylum Arthropoda; class Insecta; order Diptera; family Drosophilidae; genus Drosophila; species Drosophila lutescens. Next base: position 26,339 of record JBAMCF010000936.1, on the reverse strand, counting down.
AAGTCGCCGTAGCTTGTAAAAATTTATTAACTTAATGTAAAAGTATGAAAATAATTTTCCAAAAATGATGTAGTACAATGAATTGAAAAGAAATAAACCTTTTCATAAATTCAACATATTTTTAATGAAAATGGGAGGTGATGATTTTAGGTGATATTTAGGCGCTAAAAAGCGCCGAAAAGGCGCCGAATTTGTTGATGAATTAAGCGGTGAAAATGTGCTAAAAAAGCGCTAGTTTCTGGCAGTGATGAGCCCCTAGGACATGCCCATGTTAAAATCATCGCTATTTTTCATACAAATTCATCAGTATTGAGCGCTTAGTGCTCAATTTTTAGCAGCGATTCACTGCCAAAAAAGTGCTGAATGGAACTGCAGGGTAGCTTATTGACTTGGCACCAGGATTGAAGGTTATTTAAGTCAAGGTGGAGCTGCATGTGGGAACCAGGCGATGTCATATGCATACACAACCTGACATCATCCGCATACATAAGAACTTTGGAGGCGACGATAATTTGAGGAAGATCATTAATAAATAGACCAAATAGCAAAGGACCAAGATGGCTACCTTGAGGTACTCCGGAGCTTACAGATACAATTTTTAGACAGTACATTATTAAATTGTACCTTTGGGACCGGCATTTTGTGAAACCATGTTGATTCGGAGATAATAAGGAGCGACACTGATGCTGCAATTGATCGCATATGAGTTATTCAAATAGCTTAGGAATAAGCACTTAGTTTGGCTATCCCACGATAGTTCATAATATCAGACTTGATGCCCTTCTTATGAAGTGGAATAATAAAGGACTCCTTCCAAACAGCCGGAAAGGTGCAGAGATGGATAGATTTTGAAAATCATGGTTAATGGAACAGATGGATCTGCGCAATACTAGAACGGAGCTGGGCACCATATCGGGACCTGGAGAATAAGACAGCTTCATCGAGAATAGGCTGCGACTGACATCACGTTCATCAATTACAGGACAATATATGGAGTCCGTGTGGGCTAGCTGATAGGAATAACTGAAATCGGAATTTGGGTGATTTGAATAAGGCGAATATGGACTGGACAAATCCGCGATCAGCTTACTGATTCCTGCTCATTTGACGCTGATATATTGTTCAAATGAAGATATAGATATAGAGATCTGAAGCATCAGCGGATGAGGAAATGTTCCTATTAGCGGCGAGGTGCTGCAAATATGTAGAAGCTTCGGAACATGGAGGAATATATTAGCAAGTTACAAAGAGGTTGGAGTTTTGCAGGCATATTTTTACAGCAATAAACTCAATATCGGCCGTGTCAGCAATGGACAACGCATGGGACGATAAGTCGGATTTACTGCAATAGGGACACCACCACCTCGACGAGAAGGGCGGTCACGCCTATAAATGAAATATTTATTAGACATTATTTAACTATCGGATACGGTAGAATTAAGCCAAGTCTCTGTGAAGGCAATAATGCTCGAGTCAAAAGAAGCACTGTTTGCATGCAAACTAGTTAGCCGGCTGAGTAGGCCACGAGCATTTTAATAGTGCAAAATGAAATCTAGTTTTTGAACCGCAGAAATTTTATCAGAGGATAGTTCCTTACGAGCCAACTCATGGACTACGGTGTCAACTGGCCACAATCCAGGACCTAATGCTCGAAGTAAGAATGATTCCGGAAGAATAATTTTAAAAGAAGAACCTTTTCGCTTATAATTAAAATTGAACTTGGAAATTGTGAAATTGTCGGAAGAGACCTAGAACATATCACATAGATGTCCCCTAACTTCATCTTCGGTGGTATCAGGACGAAGCCGAGAGACAAAGATAGCCCTTATAGTTTCGACTGCCTTTGAAGGACACGGCAGCGAGTTGTCTACGAGTACCACGTATGGGACGTGCATCTTGGACGTTCGGATGAGGCTTGGACGGATTTTGAGTACTATTAGAGCTAGTGGAGGGTAGAGTATGACTTCGATCTTCCTAGATTGACTGGATCTATTGGCATGGAATTTATATTATGGACGTTGATGCACTACGAGCAGTACAAACAAGTGGCCCAACGATACCAAGCACGTGCTTGTTACGCGCGGGACCCTTTATCAATTAGGGCAAAAATGCGAGTTCGCGAGGAAGATACATGAAACAAATAGAGACGGGACACATTATAAAGGCTAAAACTGAGATTGAAGCAAATGAGATACAATTTTAGTTTTTAATACAGGGATAGATGTTGAAGTACAAATTAAATGATAAAGAATGTTATAATTTTTACATAGAACGCGAAAGGGCTCATGCAGAATTAAATTTGATGTACATCGAGGCAAATTAAGAGGGTAATAATTTCGTGTTAGTCTAACGGGAACGTTAAAATAATATCACCGTGTCAGCATGGTTTTGTAAAGTGAAGATCGACCACCACCAACCTTCTTGAATTGTGTTCTATTGTAATAAATGGATTTAAGAATAAAATGCAGACTGACGTAATATATACAGATTTTAGTAAGGCCTTTGACTCTGTTAACCACTCTCTCCTTTTATTCAAATTAGATCAGCTTGGGTTTCCATGTAATCCATTAACTTGGATTTCAAGTTAATTGAATGGTAGGACTCAGAGGGTTATATTTAAGAGCGCTGTTTCTAAAATGATCCACGTGACACCTGGAGTTCCTCAAGGTAGTCATTTAGGCCCTTTGCTGTTTACTTTGTTTATTAACGATCTTCTCTCTATCGTATCACATTCTCTTGCACTATTATTCTCTTCAAAATACACCACTCGACCGTATATATTCAATTACCTATTTAGGTGTTCTTCTCGACCCAAAACTTAAATTAGACTGCCACATAATGGCCAGTGTCAATAAAGCTATGAGTGTTCTTGGGTTTATAAAGCGTTGGTCAAAAGAATTTGATGACCCTTATACAACCAGATTATTATTTACCTCCCTTGTCCGTCCTATTTTGGAATATTGTTCTTCAGTTTGGAGTCCACAATATCAAGTGTACACCGACCGTATTGAGTCGGTACAAAAAAAATTTCTCCTGTATGCCCTTCGTAGTTTGAACTGGGATCAAAACGTAAGGCTACCTTCCTACCAGAGTAGATTACTATTGCTTAATTTACCTACACTTGAAACCCGTAGAATAATGCTTGGTACTATTTTTATGCAAAATCTTATAATAGGTGATATTAATTCTGTAGAACTGGTAAGCCGTTTAACTTTTAACGTTCCCGTTAGACTAACACGAAATTATTACCCTCTTAATTTGCCTCGATGTACATCAAATTTAATTCTGCATGAGCCCTTTCGCGTTCTATGTAAAAATTATAACATTCTTTATCATTTAATTTGTACTTCAACATCTATCCCTGTATTAAAAACTAAAATTGTATCTCATTTGCTTCAATCTCAGTTTTAGCCTTTATAATGTGTCCCGTCTCTATTTGTTTCATGTATCTTCCTCGCGAACTCGCATTTTTGCCCTAATTGATAAAGGGTCCCGCGCGTAACAAGCACGTGCTTGGTATCGTTGGGCCACTTGTTTGTACTGCTCGTAGTGCATCAACGTCCATAATATAAATTCCATGCCAATAGATCCAGTCAATCTAGGCAGATCCGAAGTCCATACTCTACCCTCCACTAGCTCTAATAGTACTCAAAATCCGTCCAAGCCTCATCCGAACGTCCAAGATGCACGTCCCATACGTGGTACTCGTAGACAACTCGCTGCCGTGTCCTTCAAAGGCAGTCGAAACTATAAAGGCTATCTTTGTCTCTCGGCTTCGTCCTGATACCACCGAAGATGAAGTTAGGGGACATCTATGTGATATGTTCTAGGTCTCTTCCGACAATTTCACAATTTCCAAGTTCAATTTTAATTATAAGCGAAAAGGTTCTTCTTTTAAAATTATTCTTCCGGAATCATTCTTACTTCGAGCATTAGGTCCTGGATTGTGGCCAGTTGACACCGTAGTCCATGAGTTGGCTCGTAAGGAACTATCCTCTGATAAAATTTCTGCGGTTCCAAAAAACTAGATTTCATTTTGCACTATTAAAATGCTCGTGGCCTACTCAGCCGGCTAACTAGTTTGCATGCAAACAGTGCTTCTTTTGACTCGAGCATTATTGCCTTCACAGAGACTTGGCTTAATTCTACCGTATCCGATAGTTAAATAATGTCTAATAAATATTTCATTTATAGGCGTGACCGCCCTTCTCGTCGAGGTGGTGGTGTCCCTATTGCAGTAAAATCCGACTTATCGTCCCATGCGTTGTCCATTGCTGACACGGCCGATATTGAGTTTATTGCTGTAAAAATATGCCTGCAAAACTCCAACCTCTTTGTAACTTGCTCGTATATTCCTCCATGTTCCGAAGCTTCTACATATTTGCAGCACCTCGCCGCTATTAGGAACATTTCCTCATCCGCTGATGCTTCAGATCTCTATATCTATATCTTCATTTGAACAATATATCAGCGTCAAATGAGCAGGGAATCAGTAAGCTGATCGCGGATTTGTCCAGTCCACATATTCGCCTTATTCAAATCACCCAAATTCCGATTTCAGTTATTCCTATCAGCTAGCCCACACGGACTCCATATATTGTCCTGTAATTGATGAACGTGATGTCAGTCGCAGCCTATTCTCGATGAAGCTGTCTTATTCTCCAGGTCCCGATATGGTGCCCAGCTCCGTTCTATAATATTGCGCAGATCCACTTTCTGTTCCATTAACCATGATTTTCCAAAAATCTATCCATCTCTGCACCTTTCCGGCTGTTTGGAAGGAGTCCTTTATTATTCCACTTCATAAGAAGGGCATCAAGTCTGATATTATGAACTATCGTGGGATAGCCAAACTAAGTGCTATTCCTAAGCTATTTGAATAACTCATATGCGATCAATTGCAGCATCAGTGTCGCTCCTTATTATCTCCGAATCAACATGGTTTCACAAAATGCCGGTCCCAAAAGGTACAATTTAATAATGTACTGTCTAAAAATTGTATCTGTAAGCTCCGGAGTACCTCAAGGTAGCCATCTTGGTCCTTTGCTATTTGGTCTATTTATTAATGATCTTCCTCAAATTATCGTCGCCTCCAAAGTTCTTATGTATGCGGATGATGTCAGGTTGTGTATGCATATGACATCGCCTGGTTCCCACATGCAGCTCCACCTTGACTTAAATAACCTTCAATCCTGGTGCCAAGTCAATAAGCTACCCTGCAGTTCCATTCAGCACTTTTTTGGCAGTGAATCGCTGCTAAAAATTGAGCACTAAGCGCTCAATCACTGATGAATTTGTATGAAAAATAGCGATGATTTTAACATGGGCATGTCCTAGGGGCTCATCACTGCCAGAAACTAGCGCTTTTTTAGCACATTTTCACCGCTTAATTCATCAACAAATTCGGCGCCTTTTCGGCGCTTTTTTAGCGCCTAAATATCACCTAAAATCATCACCTCCCATTTTCATTAAAAATATGTTGAATTTATGAAAAGGTTTATTTCTTTTCAATTCATTGTACTACATCATTTTTGGAAAATTATTTTCATACTTTTACATTAAGTTAATAAATTTTTACAAGCTACGGCGACTTGTAGGGGTCTTCGGTACGTTTAAAATGGCTTCCGGAGTCTTAGTGAGCTCCCTTTTCGCGCATGGAGATTTTTCACGCATCTCCGCATGCTCTGCAGGCTCCACCTGACCAATGAATTTTGAAAATAAGAATGATAAAAACTTACTTAGAAGTGCAAGAATAACATCCTTCTGGGCTGTAGGACAAAAGGATCTCATCTGAAATTATATTGTTTATGCACCTTGTACCATCAGCTTGATCTAAAAATATTAAAAATAAAACATGCATATTCCAAAAATGAGAAACTATAATAATTTAGACAAGACAAAGTTTTAATACCCTTGAAAATTACTTACCTAAAAATGTATTCTTGATTAATAGCACTTTTGTTTAAACTCGAAAACAACTTATCACAGTTAGAACGCAATTGAAAACGCGGAACAACGGCGCCGGCTTTGAGCAAGCTTTGCGCTTGCCTAATTTGTCTCCTACCCCTGCGCAGAGAGAGAGTTTGAGAGAGAGAAATTAGGGAGAGCGTCGTCTCTGCAGGGTACTGCTTAATTCAGATACATGCAAATCCATGACATTTTTCGTTCCAATCCAGCTGTGCGTACATACTCCATTGGCCAATCCGCGCTAGAACGCATTGAAACCGTCCTAGATCTTGGAGTCAATCGCCATGTCAGCACTATCTCCAATAAAGCTAAGGCCTTATTAGCTTTCATCAAACGCTGGTCCAAGGAATTCGATGATCCGTATATCACAAAATTCCTATATGTTTCCTTAGTTCGTCCAACGCTGGAATACTGCTCATGCGTATGGTCTCCACAGTATGATCACTATCAAGACATGATTGAGTCTGTTCAGAAGCAGTTTCTCCTATTTGCCTTACGTGGTTTGAACTGGGACTCTGGAAGCCGACTACCTTGCTACAGAGACAGGCTCCGACTTTTGAATCTGCCAACTTTAAATGTACTGGTGTGATCTTCCTTCACAAGCTTCTTACTGGCGGTGTGGACTCACTTCACCTGAGAACGGCCATAAATTGGAATGTTCCTTCTAGACCAACTCGTCGATTTCGGTCATTAGCACTGGAAATTGCCAGGTCAAACTACTCCTGTTTTGACCCATTCCGAGTTTTATGCGACAACTATAATGAATTGTACCACTTATTATCCTATGAGTGTTCCTACGATGTGAATTTAACCAGAATCACTGCGTTCTGGTCATCCGCAAAGAATCAATCATATTGAAAATGTCTTGTATATTTTTTAAGTCCAATGAGCTGTCCATAGCTTTATATTAAATAAATAAATAAAGATATGTTGCTTGGAACTTGTAGGCTTGCCGAATTTAATTGATGCGCCGGCTGATCAGCTATTATGTGTGGTAGCACAAAGGCTTCAACTTCTTGAGTGAAGGCAATATGTATTGATTTTATTTGCACATTTGCTCTTGCTCTACTGGTCTTTGGATTTCCTCCAATGCCCTCGATACGTAGAGAAGTTCCATGAAGTTTCAGTGATAGTACTGAAGCCATTCGTTCGGAAATCAGATTTATTTGTGATCCTGAGTCTAGCAGCGCTCTAAAGGTAGCAATTTGTCCACTGCTAGCCTTCACTGACACTTTGACTGTGGCCAGCAAGTTATAATTCTTGTTGCTAACTCCACCTACAGTAGGTGAATGTTGATTGGATGCTGTACCTGATGTGGTTTCCAGGTGCAATAATGTATGATGTTTCTTGTCGCACTTAAAATACGGGCGACCTCGGCAATCCTTTGCCTTGTGGTCATTGCTGAAGCAGTTGACACACAGTCTTTGTTTTTGTACCCAATTAACTCGTTCGGGTATTGTTTTGCTGCGGAAGTCATCGCATGTTTTTCATTCGCTCCTAAATTCTTTTCGATTTCACTAATAAAGTCTATCCTCTTATCAAAATATTTAAAAAGAAACAAGATAGTTCCATGTTATCGTCGTTTTAATAACATTTCAAACGTAGACTGTGGTTTAAAAACGTATTTAAATACGAATTAATATCAACCAAAACAAAAACAACGCTAGCATAACTCCGCGTTGCTGCCGCTTGCGTTCTGTTGTTGCTTTAACTCTCCGTTGCTCTCCAAATCGTGCTTCTCTAATCTTTCGAACGCGTATTACTCTCTGAGCGGTCATCACCTCTCTAACGGTACTTCCTTCGCTTTTTTCTTTGTGCGTGCTGCTGAAACTCACCGGTTGCCCGGATAATCAACGGCTCTCCTGCCTATTATTTCCTGCAGTCGCTTTCATCGCTCTTTAATCCGAGCTCGCCTACTTGGTCTTTAAGTTCCCTTAATCTTTTGAATCTCTTAACTACCAAAATGAGTGTACCGTGCACTGCCAAAATATTCGAATACAATGGCACCATTGTTGGTGATTCGTATTTGCTATGTTGGCTGTGCAACGATTGTGCACATATTAAATGCGCTGGTGCCGTCGCTAATGGCCGCATCGCTGATCCACTTTCTAAAAGAATAGGATTTCTTTGGCCATTCCGCGTTTGCCTTGATACGCCGTATTGTATGCGCACCTTCATGAGACAGACGCGTGGTAACTTCAGAGATGTCCATAAACTGGTTATCGCCTTAACTGATAAGGTTTCCAAAGTCGAATCCCAATTCCGTGAATACAAAATTGAGGACGAATCTCCAAAAAGGAAAATCGCTAACAACAACAGCCTTGAGGTGCCGGCAGATGGGTTTCCATCGATGCTGACCCCAACCGGACATGACCTACTTTCTCCTACTGCACTAGCCATCCCCGCCCCGGTGCTAAACTTTGTTCCTCCAGCCACGAAGCGAGCAAACCTGTCTCCGGGAACACTCCCTAGGGACAGTGTATTAAATACGCCAGCAACATCCACAACGCCAGCTTCACAAATTCCGCCAAATTTCAAACATGGTGCATGAATAATGACTTAAATTTAAATGGTTCTAAGTGTAAACTAATGACCTTTTTTCGTGTCTGCCCTTACTATTCAACTTATACTTTGAGCGGTTGTGTGTTAGATAGAATAACGCATGCTGACGACCTTGGAGTCTATATGGATCCTAAACTTAAATTTTCTGATCACATTACTACCATGGTAAATAAAGCCAGGGGCGTGCTTGCATTTATCAAAAGGTGGTCGAAGGAGTTCGATGATCCCTATGTCACAAAGACCTTGTTTATTTCATTAGTCCGACCAATTTTTGAGTACTGCGCTCCAGTTTGGAGTCCCCAATATGGGGTGCATATAGACCGCATTGAGCCTGTGCAAAAAAACATTTTAACATTTGCCTCCCCGTAAGGCACTGGATACAAGCCTAATACTGCCATCCTACTCTAGTAGACTACTTCTAATTAATTTACCATCATTAGTTAACCGAAGAACTATGCTTGGTATTACGTTTATCATGGTGAAGTGGAGAGCCCCGAGTTACTGGGTCGCCTGTATTTTAATGTGCCTAATAGATTCACAAGAAACTATATTCCTCTAGTTTGAAATCATTGTATCTCTAATTATGCAATGCATGAACCTTTTAGAGTACTCTGCAATGACTATAATAGACTATACCACCTAATATCTACTACCGACTTACTGCCTATCTTTAAATCAATTATACTATCCTACCTAGCAAATAATTAGTTTTACTTTATGTATCTTGACTATTCGTATTTTGACCTGCATGTATTTTTAATTGTCTATTGTGAAATTGTCTTTTTCTTTGTCCGCGATTTCGTTTACTCGCCCAAAACGGTGTAGGGCTCCGCGCGAAACAAGCATTGCTTGGTGTCGTAACGGCCACTTGTTTGTAATGACCATAGTGCATCAACGTCCAGAAGAAGGGAAAATGGTTACAAAAAAGTGTGTGCAGAACCTAATAAGCGGTGTTAAGAAAAAAATTCGATCTAAAATAAGAGGTGCAACATTTCTGTAATATTTTTTCGAAATTAAATTCTAATAAATAAACATTAAAAAAAAAAAGTCAAATCGGAATAAAAACAGAAAAGTTATACTTAAGAGAAAGTGTCCTTACTTATACTTAAAATATTAAGTACCTCTAATTAACCTATATTTGTAGTAATATTAAGAATTTATATAATAAGTGCATGTTAATTAAACTTAGTTCTAACTGGTTAAGCTAACTACAATTAATGAAATTTAATTATTAGCATACATGTAGGATCGCCGGTGAATAGTCCAATTACAACACGAAATAAAGTTTAATGACTTTTATTCGAACGGAAAAACAATAGGTTTTCGGGGGTTTTCATCTACTCTTCTCTAAGCACAGAAAGCAAAAGCGAGTACTTAATGCGACGATTCTTTTCGTGCAGTATCGATTAAAATATTTTTGCAGAGTTGCAAGCGATATGTTTATGTTAATAGATTTGAATTATAGGGAAGGTAATGTTAACGAAAAATACTAAATTAAATGTCTATTATGTTTAGGCAGAACTATTGTAGACCTGACCACTCCTTGTTTTCCTTTGTTTTCCCACAGTCGGCCATCCTGAATTATCATTCGGCTCGAATGATGGTTCTTCTGCCGGTTCTGATTCCGGATTCCACTTCTTCATATATTCTGCAACCGTTGATGTTTTGCCCGGACCTTCATGGTCTCCAACCTTTTCTACGTCATATCGGCCGTGAGGTAAAGTCCTTATTATTTTGTATGGTCCAAAGAATTTCGGCTTCAACTTTAAGCCGGTACCGTACTGTGTGCGCTTTATGGCCACGAGCTCGTTGATTTTGTAGGTCAACTCCTTCTTGCGACCCTTGTTGAAGGATTTACGATTTTCCTGTTGAATTTTGGCAATGTTATCCTGCGCTTCCATACGAACGGTCTCTCTTTCTTGGTCCAATCCTTCGATAGCGGCGTCTTCAAGGAATGTGTTCAGCTCTGCTACTTTGTTTGTTCTCATTTCAACGCCTGTCAATATCCTAAAAGGTGAGAATCTCGTGCTTCTTGGGGGTGTGCTGTTTATCACTTGCTGTACGACCTCAAGATGTTTATACCAGCTACAAGGTTTTTCTTGACAAAGCTTGGCTAACATCGGGATCACGATCTTATGGATCCGCTCCACTTGACCATTTCCTCGGGGTACTCCGGTAGCTATCATTAGATGCTGTATGCCGTTCTCAACGCAATATTGTTTAAATGTGTTTGCAATAAACGCTGCCCCTCTGTCTGATATGATACGCCTCGGGTTTCCAAACACTGCCGCTTGACGAGTTAGTCGATCAATAACTCCTTCAGCCGTTGTATTTTTTGTCGGGTGGAGCCAGACAAACTTAGTAAACGCATCGATCACAACGAGAATGTAATTGTAGTTCTTGCTGGTCTGCTCTATTGGTCCGACATGGTCAACATGATATGTTTCCAACGGCCTTTCGTCCTTGTTAATGGGTGTTAAGAAACCTTCCTTTTTACCTGCCTTGACCTCAGAAATTATACATTCGACGCAACTCTTGACCACTCTTGTTACTTTCTTCGATAAATCCGGTATGTAAAATGTCTTCTCAACTGCCTCTTGAGTTCTTTTTACAGAGAAATGTCCTTGCTTATGGGCCATTCGAATGATTTCTTCCTCCATCAGAGTCGGCACCACGATCAACTCTTTGATGGGATCCTTGTAGAGTATGCCATGCTTAACGAAGAAGTCATCATACGTGCTGTTCTTAAGGGCCGCCATTACTGCCCGAACCCATTCATCCTGCGACTGTGCTTCCTGCAGTTTGTGATGCAAAGTGTCTTCCAGCATTAGACATGAAACTCGACTCAAGGCGTCTACGTGCCTCATTTTGCTGCCACTTCGATGTTCGATGGCATAGTCGTAATCCTGGAGAAACAATGCCCAACGTGAAACTCTTAAAGGGATTTCGCCGCGCTTTTTCATTGTTAAAGCAAATGCATTGCAATCGGTAATGATCTTGAATTTTATCCCAAGTAAATAGACATGCCATTTTTTCAAAGCTTCGACTATAGCCAACACTTCGAGTTCGTAAGAGTGGTATTTCTCTTCAGCTGGCTTCGTCTTTCGGCTTAGGTATTGTATGGGGTGCAACTGTTGATCGTCCGGATCTTTTTGCAGGAGAACTTCTCCATAGCCGTGCATAGAAGCGTCTGTGTGTATCTCCGTCTGAGCTTTTGGATTATATAAACGTAACACCGGTGCAGATATCAAAGCTATTTTTAGCTGTTCGAATGCTGCGAGTTGTTTCTCGGCGAATCGGAATGGAATGTCCTTACGAAGCAAGTCAGAAAGTGCATTGGCCTTCAACGCGTAGTCTGCAATGAATCGCCTAAAGTAGGATGTTATTCCGAAGAAACGCTGAAGACTCTTTCGGTCATGTGGAAGAGAAAAGTTCTCGACTGCTTGCGTTTTGGCTTCTGACGGTCTTATAGTTCCTCCTTCGAAAATATAACCTAAAAAGTCAACCCTTCCCTTGAGAAACTGACATTTGCTCTACTTAATTTTCAAATTAAACTCTGAAGCTCGGTTGAGGACACGCTCTAGCTTGTGGATTCCTTCGTTTACATCCTTAGAGGGAATAATGAGATCATCCATGTATGTTACGACTGTACCGTCTTGAACCATATCCAGTAGAATTGCATAAATGAATCTTGAAAATACGGCTGGTGAGTTAGAGATTCCAAACGGGACATATAAGAACTCAAATTGTCCTGCATGCGTCACGAAAGATGTATATTTTCTCGAATTCTGCTCAACTGGTACATGGAAAAATCCATTCGCTAAGTCAAGTATTGTGAAAAGGCTGTTTCCTTGCAGTCTTTCAATGACATCATCTATAAGTGGCATCGGAAAATGATCCTTGGCAATCTTCGCGTTTAGCCGCCTATATTCGCAACAAAGGCGTTTGCTGCCGTCCTTTTTCGGTACCAAGACAACAGGTGAGGCATACTCAGATGAACTTGGCTGGATAATCTTCTCTGATAGCCATTTCTCAACCTGGTTGTCTACGATAGACTTGTCTGCATGTGAAATTCGTCGAGGGCGTTCATAGACTGGGTATTCGTCATTTAGCAAAATTTTCATTTGTATGGGACTGTCCTTTTTCTTCTCTGGCTTGTAGCTGTTTGTCAAATCTTTCACAGTTTTAGCAATTGATCTCTCCAGGTGAGCGACGTCGATCTCGTGCTCCTCGCTTTCAGCAAAAAGACATACCTGAGGGTATTCCTGGAATATCTGTAGCTCTGACTCGACTGCTTTTTCTGTAGTAAAGGATTCCTGGCTGTTCTGGTTCCCTTTTGTTTGAAATTTTACCGACTTCTCTGAGAATATTAAGTCCACTTGCTTCAAAATGCTATTCCCGATGACTGCTGAATACTTAATATCATTTCTGTTAGCAACGTGAAAGTGTAGGTCCAAACAAGTGTTGTCTACCGCAACTTGGGTTACAAAACTGCCAAGCGTATTTAACTCGCTGTTTCAAATGCCGACCAGACAGTGCTTTTCGTTCACAAGCTCGATATTTCCTAGCATCTCAACCACGTCATCACGGATAAGGCAGAGATCACAGCCTGTATCGATCAAAGCGGAAAATCGAACGCCATTACAGAAAATTTCCTTAAAAATGCATTTACCACTGCTGCTAATATGGCTCGTCATTGTGTTTGCACTTTTCCCATCCTTCGTTTAAGCTACCCTAGAACCTGGGCAATTCGATGCCTTGTGCCCTGGCTGTTCGCACCTGTAGCATTTGATGGGCTTGTGACACTCCTTTGCAAAATGTGAAGGATCTCCACACTTGAAACATTTTTTGAAATGCTGTTTGGTCACATCTGGTTTTTTGTCTTCGTTGGTAATATAAGATTTAGCCGTATTAAGCACTTGAGGGCGACTGCTACGAATTTTCTCATACACCTTTATTTGCTCCTTAAGCTCCAGCAGAGTCCTGGCCTGATACAAGTTGCTTTTGTTGCCTCTCGAGTCGGGTATACCTTCGATGAAGTACTCTATAAGACTGGCATCATCCAAATTAACAGGCTTTCCTATTTCCATGAGCGAATACAGATACTCCTTGTAATCCTCATTTGGGACTTTTCGTCGATTTTTTAGCATGCGGTGAACTTCAATTGCCGATACGTCTGATCCAAATTCATCTTTGAGTGCTCGCTTAAGTGATAACCAGTTGGAAATGCCTGGCTGACTTCGAATGAATATTTTTGCTGCGCCTTTTAACAATTGCTTCGAATAAATAAACATTTGAAGATTATTCCATTGGACTGCTGCTGCATTATCTTCAAACTCCTGGATCCAGCTGTGTACTGACGGCTGGCTTGAACCATTGAACTGTGAAAGGGAGTCTTCTATGTCGCGCAATGTAAATGAACTGCGACCTTCGCCTGTTGTAGATCTTGAGTCATGCAGCGAAGCTGCATCCCCGTAATCAGATTCCTCATCCTCAATTACCTCAGCTGACAAGTTGTAGTGGTCAAGAAGTCTGTCCTGCAGTGTCTGCTTCCTACCGCTTGTAGATAAATTAAGCAGCGATAATTGCTCCTTCAATGCGTTCACGTTTAACGCCAAAATTTCTTCCCTCTGCATTCTGTACTCGTTATTACTCTCTGCTTACAATGGTTAAAAATTAACAAATTATAGTGAATTCTTGAACTTAACTTAGTGATTAGGTAATACAATGAATTTTTGTGTAATATTATAGGTTTGAAAATACAAAATAAGTGATCCAGTTCGCTCACTCTCCGTTTCTGCAAACAATGCACACCCTGTGCCGACGATGACGTTGACGCTGACTCTCAGGCTATTTCACCAGATTGCGCTATTTTTTCAGCCTTTTTCGCCAGACGTGCGCTTTCCCAAAGCCAAGTTTTCGATGTCTCCTTCCTCCTCTCAGGACCTTTGCGCAGGATGCGCACCTTGCTACACCTCTCCGGTGTACACGATCTGCCAGTTAACTGCTTTTCCTCCACGTAAAACGCCTCCTCTATGCGTAAAACGCCTTCTAATTGCTGATGCGCAATTAGCCACACTCTGATTTTAATGAATCTTTGTGCCACGGTCGATTCTCTGCTGTTTTTCCAAGTAAATCCCACTTCTGACACCAAATTTGTAGGATCGCCGGTGAATAGTCCAATTACAACACGAAATAAAGTTTAATGACTTTTATTCGAACGGAAAAACAATAGGTTTTCGGGGGTTTTCATCTACTCTTCTCTAAGCACAGAAAGCAAAAGCGAGTACTTAATGCGACGATTCTTTTCGTGCAGTATCGATTAAAATATTTTTGCAGAGTTGCAAGCGATATGTTTATGTTAATAGATTTGAATTATAGGGAAGGTAATGTTAACGAAAAATACTAAATTAAATGTCTATTATGTTTAGGCAGAACTATTGTAGACCTGACCACTCCTTGTTTTCCTTTGTTTTCCCACATACATTTTATATTATTAAGCACTATCCTGTTAATTTACTTTATTACCTTCTAATTATTTTAACTACTTTTATTATCCATGTTAATCATATGTATAGGTTATATTTCATATTTATATATTTATTTATTTATATATTTATTTATATATTTTCTATTAAATAAAAATTTGTTTTTCAGCGGGAGGTATCCGCACTTATATTTGCATGTTCAAATATAAGCAGCCCACAGAGCGACTTTTTTTTGTCGTGAATAGTCTGCAAATCTTTTTGCTGACGTGCGCGCTTTTACAAGCGATCAATTCGATACCTTCCGTAAAAAAATAACAAGTGTCTTTGGTTCCTACATTGTCATTAATTGGTAATGCCAGTGTCATAAACAAAGATTCTTTGCCTATACTTTATGATTAATTTCAATATATATTTATTAAGATTTACCGTGTGAAGGAAAGTCTCAACATGAGTTGCTAGGTTCACGTTTAAAAGGGGTGCTGATTCAACAAGTAAAGTAGGTATAGAATAATGACGACGACTTCTTGACAGACAACATTAACATTAGGGGATCAGATTGCAAGGCTAGCACTGATCCAACGGCACTCGATTTGTGAAAGCACACGATTTGTGTGTTGGTTCTGCGAAGCGGTGATGCATTCTAAATGTGCAGGATTCACTGGCAGAGCTAAAGACTTCATTGAACTGCGGGTTGGTCTCATGTGGGTATGTGAGTCCTGCAGGGAATTGGCAGTTGAGATGAGCAGCTTTATGAGGCAGACTCGAGACGGCCTATTTAATCTTTCACAAGTTTTTAAACAGCTCAATGAGGGGTTAAATTCCGTTTGTGAACAATTTAATAATAAACAAGAGAGAACGTCGGGTTGGTGTCCCGACTATCTAATACCCGTCACTCAGCTAAAGGGAGTGCGAACGCTGTACTCGGGTTGGTGTCCCGACTATCTATTGGGGCTAAAGGGAGTGCGAGGGAGATAGATATATAAACCATTTTGATTTGGTCCGATTTGAAAAATGTCTTCTACATTTCGATAGGTATTAATAAACACTATAAAATTGCGTTTATATATTTTTAAAGTCTTAAAAGATGTGGCCTCTAGACACATTTGAAAATCGTTTATGGCGATTGTGGGCGTTAGGGGGGGCGTGGCACCTCGATGAAACAAACTTGCGCTGCGTAGGAAGCCCAAGAATATGTGTGTGAAATCACAACCTTCTAGCTTTTATAGTTTCCGAGATCTCAGCGTTCATACAGACGGACAGACAGACATGGCTATATCGACTCGGCTAGTGACCCTGATCAAGAATATATATACTTTATAGGGTCGGAAACGCTTCCTTCTCCCTGTTACATACTTTTGCACGAATACGATATACCCTTTTACTCTACGAGTAACGGGTATAAAAATTATTAACCGATTCGCCCAAACGCAAAAAAGCTAGCTCAACGACAGTAAATGCGAGTGTAGAATCCGCCTTAAATCCGAACTTGGCAGCTGCTGCAGTTTCTGGTGACACAAAGGTAAATGAACCACCTGTGCCAATGGATACTGCTAGTTCCGGTGTAGTCCCTGTATCTGAAAGTCAGGCTTTAATAGGATCTCCAGAGCCGGCGGAGTCAACCAGTTCGGTGCCGACCATACCCATACGTACAGTATTCGCCGTTTCTGTCTCTCAGCCGAATGAGGTTCAGGCTGCTGCTGGGGGGCGTAAAAATCTCCAAGTTGTATCCAGAGGTACTGTAGGTGCCGCTTCTGGCTATCAGCTGAGTGAGGTTCAGACTGCTGCTGGGGGGCGTAAGAAACTCTCAGTTGTTCCACATAGGAAGCAATTGTTTGTTTCAAGAGTTACGCCTGATACCACATTTGAGGATGTTTTGGAGTTTATTCGTGAAAAATTCCCATCCGAAGATATTGCGGTTGAACAATTTCGATTTTCATACGCCCGCAGGATATCGTCTTTTAAAATATTTGCTCCGCCTGATGATGATTTGGTAATAAAAGAATTTGTTCCTAATAAACCGAGAACAAATAACAGGCCTCCCACTGTGCCTAATAAACGGCTTTCCACTGTGCCAAATAACAGACCTTCCACTGTGCCAAAAAACTAATAGATTTATTTTTGGCTTATCAAAATGTTAGAGGACTAAATATGAAGCTACCAAAGCTTAATGCTGACTCCTCTGCATTTACTAAAGATATTTTGGCTTTGACGGAAACTTGGCTGAAACCAGAGATATCTGACTCTGAAGTTCTGTCAAATAACTTTAACACCTACAGGACCGATAGCTCCCCGCGTAGGGGGGGGGGGATGGGGGGGGGTGGTGTACTGATTGCCGTTACCTCTACTTTAACATCGGAGAGACTTAACTTTCATATCCCTAACGAAATTGAATTTGTTAGTGTCAAAGTTTCCCTGCAATCCTTATCTATTTTTGTAACCTGCTATTATATTCCTCCTGGCTGTAATTTAACCATTTATGAGCACCATCTGTCTGCTATAAAATCTGTTCTATCCTTCCTCTCTAACAGAGACCTTTTGATTGTTTTGGGTGACTTTAATCTCCCTAATATCTCCTGGTCTCTTCCCACTGGCTCACTTGTAGCTACACCTTTATCTTCCCATGATTTTGTGGATGGCCTTTTAGAATTATCGTTACAGCAAGTAAGCTTTGTACGAAATTCATTAAACAGACAATTAGATCTGGTATTTGTTTTAGATCCGCATGAAGTTACGGTATCTAGAATTGACGCACTTGTTGTACCTGAAGACCGATATCATCCAACTTTGGAATTGACAATTGGCCTCCCCTGTACTGATACCCGTTCTCCTTTAGTTCCTCAAACTAAAACGAGATGTTTTCGAAAATGTGACTATACTAAACTAAACTACATGATTTCGCAATATAATTGGACTGATTTGTACAACTGCATGGATATTGAAAGTGCAATTGAACTTTTCTATAGCGTTTTAAACACTTTTCTTGACGAATGCGTTCCTGACAGGCTTCCTCCAAAGCTAAACAGCTAATCTTAAGTCCAACACATATAAAAAGTATAAAAAATCGGGTAAGCCATCTGATTTTTCGAAATATGTGGTGGCTCGTTCAGATTTTAATGTTCTCAACAGTCATTGCTATTCTATGTATTTAAATCGATGTAAATTCGAATTTTCAAATGATCCGAAGCAGTTTTATAACTTTGTTAATGCTAAGCGTAAGTCTCCGGCATTGCCTTCATCGGTACGTTTAACCTCAAAAACAGCATCGTCGGATTCTAAAATTGCGGATTTATTTGCCAAATTTTTCCAAACTACTTATAGTTCGGCTGCTTGGTCAAATTCTATCTACCCTAACCCCTTAAATGGGGCTAATTGTATTTTTACCCCTCTAATTACCGAAAGTTCTCTCTTAAAGGATTTAGAAACAACAACGCCAACGTATTCTCCCGGTCCAGATTGACTCCCTGGATGTGTACTTAAGTTTTGTGCTTCAACCATTTGTAAACCGATTCTTAAACTTTTTCATTTGTCTATTTCATCATCAGTTTTTCCAACTATCTGGAAGGACTCTTTCATTATTCCACTCCACAAAAAGGGTGCGAAGGTGGATGCCCAGAATTATAGAGGTATTTCTAAATTGTCGGCAATTCCTAAAGCATTTGAACGTATTATTACTTCTCATTTGCAACATTTATGTTCCTCGCTAATATCACCGTGTCAGCATGGTTTGTAAAGTGAAGATCGACCACCACCAACCTTCTTGAATTGTCTTCTATTGTACTAAATGGATTTAAGAATAAAATGCAGACTGACGTAATATATACAGATTTTAGTAAGGCCTTTGACTCTGTTAACCACTCTCTCCTTTTATTCAAGTTAGATCAGCTTGGGTTTCCATGTAATCCATTAACTTGGACTTCAAGTTACTTGAATGGTAGGACTCAGAGGGTTATATTTAAGAGCGCTGTTTCTAAAATGATCAACGTGACATCTGGAGTTCCTCAAGGTAGTCATTTAGGCCCTTTGCTGTTTACTTTGTTAATTAACGATCTTCCCTCTATCGTAGCACATTCTCGTGTACTAATGTACGCTGATGATGTTAAACTTCGTTTATCTTATAAAGATATAGGGTCAGGTTTCAACTTAATTGATCGTTTTCAGGGATGGTGTGAGTACAACCTTTTAAATCTGAACTGCCTTAAATGCAACGTTATGAGGTGCCGGCAGATGCGTTCCCATCGATGCTGACATGACCTAGTTTCTCCTACTGCACTAGCCATCCCCGCCCGGTGCTAAACTTTGTGCCTCCAGCCTCTGAGCGAGCAAACCTGTCTCCGGGAACACTCCCTAGGGACAGTATATTAAATACGCCAGCAACATCCACAACTATGGCTTTACAAATTCCGCCAAATTCCATGCCGAAAGATCCAGTCAATCTAGGCAGATCCGAAGTCCATACTCAACACTCCACAAGCTCTAATAGTACTAAAAATCCGTCCAAGCCTCATCCGAACGTCCAGGTTGCACGTCCCATACGTGGTACTCGTAGACAACTCGCTGCAGTGTCCCTAAAGGTAGTCGAAACTATAAAGGCTATCTATGTCTCTCGGCTTCGTCCTGATACCACCGAAGATGAAGTTAGGGGACATCTACGTGATATGTTCTAGGTCTCTTCCGACAATTTCACAATTTCCAAGTTCAATTTTAAAATTATTCTTCCGGAATCATTCTTACTTCGAGCATTAGGTCCTGGATTGTGGCCAGTTGACACCGTAGTCCATGAGTTGGCTCGTAAGGAACTATCGTCTGATAAAATTTCTGCGGTTCCAAAAAACTAGATTTCATTTTGCACTATTAAAATGCTCGTGGCCTACTCAGCCGGCTAACTAGTTTGCATGCAAACAGTGCTTCTTTTGACTCGAGCATTATTGCCTTCACAGAGACTTGGCTTAATTCTACCGTATCCGATAGTTAAATAATGTCTAATAAATATTTCATTTATAGGCGTGACCGCCCTTCTCGTCGAGGTGGTGGTGTCCTTATTGCAGTAAAATCCGACTTATCGTCTCATGCGTTGTATATTGCTGACACGGCCGATATTGAGTTTATTGCTGTAAAAATGTGCCTGCAAAACTATAACCTCTTTGTAACATGCTCGTATATTCCTCCTTGTTCCGAAGCTTCTACATATTTGCAGCATCTCGCCGCTATTAGGAACATTAACCATGATTTTCCAAAAATCTATCCATCTCTGCACCTTTCCGGCTGTTTGGAAGGAGTCCTTTATTATTCCACTTCATAAGAAGGGCAGCAAGTCTGATATTATGAACTATCGTGGGATAGCCAAACTAAGTGCATTTCCTTAGCTATTTGAAAAACTCATATGCGATCAATTGCAGGATCAGTGTCGCTCCTTATTATCTCCGAATCAACATGGTTTCACAAAATGTCGTTCATCTACAACTAACCTGCTGGAAATTACGACCTACATTAATAAAGGATTCCCATCCTCTAATCAAACTGATGTAATTTTCATTGATTTTAGCAAAACGTTTGATTCAGTGTGCCATGAGCTTCTTATCCACAAGCTGCGCCTTCTTGGTTTCCCACTAACTCTTCTGATGTGGAGTCATTCATACCTTACAGGCCGTTCCCAAAAGGTACAATTTAATAATGTACTGTCTAAAAATTGTATCTGTAAGCTCCGGAGTACCTCAAGGTAAGCAATCTTGATCCTTTGCTATTTGGTCTATTTATTAATGATGCTTTTATTTTTTATGTTCGTTGCGATGCCTGACCATCGAAAGCTGCGAGCACGGGCGTAGCCCAGCTGATATCGCCAATAAATAATACCCCCAACGAGTCGGCAAGCAACGAACTTATTAAATTACATAAAATACTAAGTTATGAAAAATACCATTTATACTTTCGGATCTGCGAATTCTGGAAAGTTCGCAAATCACCAGGAGTTACATAACAAGCACGTGGCCAAAGTGCGTTGCGCAACAAGAAGCGCATCGGCATCGCACATTGGGTGCATTTGCACATTAACTTCATCTTTGTCGCTGGAGCGCCCGCATAGTCGGTGCGCCCTTACCCATATCGTGGTAGGAGCAACACAACTGTGGGCCCTAGCCTACATCTCGTCGTCAGAGGCAGCTCCGAATTTCAATCTTGGACTAGGAGTGCACAATCGGTGCGCCCTAACGTCCATCTCGTCGGCTAGGCCCCGCAGAACGGTGCATCCTAACCCCAAATAACCTCGTAGAGGGAGCGCACATCGGCTGCGTCCCTAACCTCCATCTCGTCGGCACCCATTGAGCGGTGTGATAACAACTTGGTTTTTCTTCGCTGAGGCACCCAAAGATTGAAGAGCCCTACTCATCTCTTCGTCGGTGCGCACAATCTGTACGCCCGAGATTCCAACCTTGTCGCAGGAGAGCATCAGCGGTCTCCAACTCAACTTCGTACAGGGAGCGCACATCGGCTGCGTCACCGTCACAAATCGTCACCGGACAGCATCAGCATCTCATCGCAGGAGCGACCATACAGCGATCCGCATTAACATCGACGGTAAAGTGCTTACGTAAGTGCCTACATGCAAACTTTATCATAATCATTTGTACAGCACATACACATACGGTCTTCAATAAGCTAATTTGCCTCGTTCCTCGCGCGCTCCTTGGTTGTGTCTGACTGTTTGCCTCCCTTGTTTCTATCGCGCATAGCCTAGCAGAATTCTTCAGTGTAGACATTCGATCGGTACTAGCAGCATTGCATTGGCATTTCTTGTTAGGAATAATCTACAAAAGAGACGTTGCTGGTCACAATGGGTGGAGGTCGAAAACGAATTGGTAGAACTCCCTCAACAGAGGAAGACACAAATGAATTGCTGGAACAGCTTGAGCGGAATAAGAATCACATTATTAGAATTGAGGCCACAGTTCGTAGTCAAGAAACTTCCCCTAATGCGTACGAAATGGAATGTCGTTTAAGTATTTTAAATGGATACATTGAAAAGGCGTTTGATTTGCAACAACAATTAGAGGCAATTAATATTGAATTATCATGAAGAGAGGAGTTAGAGGACTTATGTGTATCAGCCAAGGCCGTAGTACTGTCACACTGCAATCGGTCTGAAGGAGAAAGAAGTCATTCTACCTTCGCCAATAACAAAAGTTTAAATTCGTCAAAAATTCGACGGCAACTGCGCCGAGTTCAAAAATTTTATAGGATTGTTTAATAGCTTGGTTCACAACGATGAGTCACTATCCAATGTCGAAGAGTTCAATCATTTGATATCCTGTTTAGAAAAGGAAGCGTTAGGAACAGTAAAGGCTTACCAGATCACAGAAGCAAATTACGCAAAGGCCCATGCGGCCTTGATCAGAGTTTATGACAATCCGTGCCTAATATACTTTAAAAGTATATCTCACTTGTTTGAAATCCCAGCAATGCACACGCCATCCGCCGCAGCATTACGATCGCTCATCGACACCGTAACTGCTATCTATGAATCTCTTCTCTCGCTCGGCAACGAGAAAGATATAGCCAATGCAATGATAATTCACATCGTCATGTCGAGAGTGGATCCTAAAACGCGGTCGCGATGGGAAGAACAACTATGTTACGAGTCCATTCCGTTGTGGAAAGATTGCTCAGAAGCGCTAAATAAACGTTATTAACACTTAGCGGCTGAGGAATCCACGACGTGCAGGAGAGCTTCCAAACAGGGTCAACAAGGGAACAAGCCTAAATATAGCAAGGCGGCACTAGCAGTTTCTCAACCTATCGAAGAACCCAAATCTAAATGTTTCTTCTGCAAGTCAGATGACCATTTCATTCAAAGTTGCACATCTTTCGCAAATATCTCGGTAGAAGCTCGGTTCAAATTCGAAAAGAATGTACTTCTTTGCATTAATTGTCTACGCAGAGGGCATAGTGTCTCAACATGCCAGTCATCTCATTGTCGAATTTGTAAAAAGAATCATCACACACTTCTTCATCGGTATACATCGGCCTCCCAAGTACCGTCTGGTAATCAATTGCCACTGTCTATTGCCAATCAGGTATCCCAACAGTCACTAAGTGCCTCGATCAGTCAACCTATGCCTCAAAGAATAGATCACGTCTTACTTGCAACGGCTCTTGTCGAGGTTCGAAGTCAGTCAGGAACCAAGCTGTGCGCTAGAGTTTTGCTAGATTCCGGGTCTCAGGTTAATTTTATTAGGGAAGAATTGGTAAATAATTTGCAACTAAAGCGTTACCGACATGAAACTAAATTTTCTGGCATCGGGAATTCCGCGTGTTCAGCTAGCTTCGCCGTCCAGACGACAATTGGGTCGCGACTAAACTCCTTCGAAGCAGCGGTTAAATGTATAATTTTACCGTCGATCTCAGGGTATCGTCCAGAAGCAACTGCAATCTCTTCCGATTTGATCCCTAATGATATCCCCCTAGCAGACCCTTACTTTTACAAGCCCAAACGCGTCGATATGCTGATCGGCGCTGACTTGTTTTTCGACTTGCTTAGGGAAGGGCAAATACGTCATAAGCACTTAGGTCCAACCCTACAAAACAAGGTCTTTGGTTGGGTAGCATCAGGAACCTGCAAAGAAAATCCGCCGGCACGATCTATCTCATACTCTACTTTAATAGCTACGGAAGACAACATTCTGGATCACACACTAAGGAAGTTTTGGGAAATTGAAAGAATACCTGATTCAACGAAATCACAGCTGTATATTCCTGACCAAGTGTTGAGTGAAAAATCTTTTGCTGATACCGTCTCGCGTGACCCTACAGGAAAATTTGTAGTTAGCCTGCCTTTCAAATCGAGTCCTTCGTGTCTCGGTTTCTCGTATGAAACAGCACAACGCCGTTTTCTCTCCTTAGAGCGGCGTATGAAAGTGAACCCGTTAAACCATTCGATGTATACCCAGTTTATGAAGGAATATTTAGCCCTCGGTCACATGGAGGCTACGGATAATAGGATACCCAACGAGCCTCATTATTTTATACCATATCAGTGCGTTCTCCGACCTGAAAGCTCTTCGACTAAATTAAGAGTCGTCTTCGACGCGTCGGGCAGAACCACTTCCCAAATTTTTTAAAATGAAATTCTCTTGGTAGGGCCAACGATTCAGCCTTGCCTATATGCCACGCTGCTTAAATTTAGGTTCCATAAATTCGCAATGTCGGCAGATATCACTAAAATGTATAGACAAGTGATATTAGCTCATAGAAGGTTTCAGCTGATCATATGGCGAGAAAACCCGCAAGACCCTCCACAAATTTATCGTTTGAACACCGTAACGTATGGTACGGCAAGTGCTCCTTTCCTCGCAATACGGTGTTTGAAACAGCTTAGCGAGACATACTTCGATTCTCTTCCCTTAGCTTCACAGGCATTAGCAAATGATTTTTATGTCGATGACTTATTAACAGGGGCCGATTCCATCCAGAAGCTAAGGAAATTGCGAAGGGAAATCACTGAGATTTTAGATTCCGTAGTGTTTGTCTTGGCTAAGTGGGCTTCGAAGTGTACTCTCATCGAACAACAGGTCGATGAATCAAAAGTCCTCATTGGCGAAGACACCGATACAAAAACGTTGGGTCTTACTTGGAGTCCAAATCAGGATACATTCAAATTCATCGCCCAGAAGTTACAGCTTGAAGTCCCACCCACGAAGCGATCCATGCTTTCACTTGCAGCGCGTTTGTTCGATCCGTTAGGACTCATTTGCCCTGTCGTTACCCTTGCAAAAAATTTTATTCAGAAATTATGGTCGCTACAAGATGGATAGAACGACGAGATACCCGCCGACGTACTGCATCGCTGGAAGACAGTGTCATCATGCTTTGCAGATTTAGAAACGTTAAAAATCCCTCGACATGTCGGTACTCAGTTAGGTGGCTCTTATCAAATCCACGGGTTTGCGGACGCGTCAGAGGATGCCTACGGTTCTTGTTTGTACGTAAGGTCAGTGACCTCAGAGGGGATAAAGGTTAGATTGCTAACAGCCAAATCCAGAGTCGCACCGATCAATAGACTTAGTGTTCCACGGCTAGAACTCTGTGCGGCTCACCTCTTAGCAAAGTTGTGGAGTGATGTGCAAACACTCAATCTTTACAGCGCCGAGCAAATTATCATGTGGTCGGATTCGGAAGTTGTTCTCTTTTGGTTGAGTACTCATCTGTCGAACATTAAAACATTCGTCGCAAATTGGATTTTGGCTATTCACGAGCTGGCTCCAACTGCAGGGGGACGTGTCGCCAGCGTCCCGACTAACTTCAATCCAGCGGACCTACCCTCTCGAGAACTACGGTCAAAGATCTTGATGCGTCCCTTTGGTTCGAAGAGCCTTCGGTTTTGTCCATGGACTCGACTCATTGGCCAGTTTGTGAGGAACCGTAAAACGGCCCCCACAATTGCCGGATAATTTTATAGACACGTAGGAATTTTTTGTAGACATGTAGGAATTTTTGAAGTCATATAGGAATATTTTATAGCCATGTAAGACTCATGAAGAGATTAATATTAGTTTAGCTTTTAAATAGCCAACCTACCCAACATCATCAGCATCCACACACCGGCGAACACTCCCGCTTCCCCTTATCATCCACACATCAGCACCCACATGGAACGCAACGCTAACATCAGTGCACATCAGCATCTACACGCTCATCAGCATCCACACACCGGCGAACACTCTCGCTTCCCTTATCATCCACACATCAGCACCCACACACCGGAACACAACACTCTCATCGTCCCACATCAGCATCTGCACGCTCATCAGCATCCACACACCGGCGAACACTCTCGCTCTACACGCTCATCAGCATCCACACACCGGCGAACACTCTCGCTTCCCCTTATCATCCACACATCAGCACCCACACGGAACGCAACGCTCTCATCACCCACACATCAGCAACCCTTCTACACGCTCATCAGCATCCACACACCGGCGAACACTCTCGCTTCCCCTTATCATCCACACAACAGCACCCACACGGAACGCAACGCTCTCATCACCCACACATCAGCACCGGCACGCTCTTAGCATCCACACACCGGCGAACACTCTCGCTTCTACACGCTCATCAGCATCCACACACCGGCGAACACTCTCGCTTCCCCTTATCATCCACACATCAGCACCCACACGGAACGCAACGCTCTCATCACCCACACATCTGCACCTGCACGCTCTTAGCATCCACACGATCGAACCAAATGGCATCCAACTCAATCGGTGTTTACGAGCAAAGGGAAAAAGCTGAAGCGCAGCGGCAGCGACGCCGAGGCAATGCCAAAAG